>SCDZ01000389.1:0-65000 GCA_004143845.1 Drosophila lacertosa | reverse complement strand
CCGCAAAGCAGTCTAAGCCAAGTCGAGTCGAGTCAAGCCAAGCGCAACGCAAGGCAATTGTAAATTTGATGGCAATTAATTTGAATTTCTACACGCAAAGCGTGTAAAATGCAACAACATGTCGGCGAGGACAAGTCGTTGGCGACGATTAACCAAAATGAATTAAAGCGATTGTCGGGTAATTAATAAATCTTTTTTCGGTGCGCTGAACGGCACGCATGACCCAATCCTAATCGAGAGCGATTTGCCAGCCGTTGATTGCGGTTTCCCATGGTGCCTGGGATGAAATGAAATGCGGCTAACTTTTAACTTGCTTTCAGACATTTGCAGTTGCTGCTGCTGCGGCTGCTGCTGCTGCTGCAGTTGAAGTTGCAATTGCATAACTTACGAGTTTAATGAATTGAACGCTGGCTGTTTAATTTATGGCCGTCGCACACACGCACAGACACTCGTGACAGCGTGTTGCATTTGTTGTTGTTGTTGGCGACACAGAGACGGACACGCAATATTGCCAAGAAGTTGGTCAGAGATACAAAAGCCAGCTTTGGTCAGTTGACTGTGACTCTGGCTTTGACTGCGGCCAAAGCCAAATAGCTTTGGGGATATTGGCGCGTGTGTATCGCACTTTTCAATTAAGTTACAAAACGCATGCCCAATCACGTTTCGCAGTTTTTCAGCTGCTGTTGCTTTTGTTGCTTTTGCTCGATCTGTTAACAAGTGTCTGCTGCTTGTCTGGCACGGTTCTTTTTTTTTTTTTTTTTGGATTTTTATTTTTATATTTTTGCGTAGCCGTGTAATTGCTAGCTGTTCTGCACATTGAATGTTTATTGCACACACACAAGTTTGAACAGGCGGAAACATTGAAAGTGCGTGTTTTTGTCTGCATAATCACATACAGTGTCTATAATTTATGGTCTGGTTGCTGTGTGTGTGTGTGTGATGTAGCACGCCCCCAGCCAAAGTCCATTGTCTAAGGCTTAACAGCTTAATACTCAGCTACACACATGCATCTCTCTATCTCCATCTCTACCCCAGTGTGTGTTTGTGTTTGTGTTTATTTAAATACGATTACGAATAGATATGTTCATTTATATATGCTTGCGGCGGGCTTTGTCATGTCTTTAATGCCGACAAAATGCTTGCTGCAAAAATTGACACACGACAGCGGGCCAGAGTCAACTGGCGGCTGCCCATAAATTCAAGTGGCCAATAAAAAATTCTGAATACCATACAATAGCCTCAAAAAAGCTTGACTCAATTTTTGCGGTGAATGGTGGGCTAAGAGTGTGTCGGCAATTCGAGTATTGCATTCGCATTAGCGTGAGCATCAATGAAAATGCTGTGAAAATTGTCGCTTGGCATTGGCAACAGCGCCAGCCAAAACAAAAGACTTAGGCAACGAACTTTGCTAAAAAAAAATTGCGCATACGCAAAATACATAAAATGCAATATTTTTGTTTCGTTTTTTCGCATTTGTTTTTGTTTTTTCTTTTCTTTTTTTACATTGAAGTACTTACGAATTTCATGTTGATTTTTGTTGTTGTGCTGTTTTATTTTTTTGTAATGTGTTATTGTTGGCTGAGCTGCAATTAGTTAACAAATATTTCAAAAATTAATTCGCTTATAATGATTTATTGGGCACTGCACTTTTTTCGTTTTTTTAAAACACGAAACACGATTTTGTTATGTTTTATTTTCTTGTTGTTTTTTGTACTTAGTATTTTTGGCTTTGAATTTAAAATTTCTTTTGCTCTCGTTATTGTTTTTTGTTTTTATTTTTTGGTTGTTTTAAAGTTGTGCACGCGATTCAAATGTAAGCAAAAGCCAAAAAATTGAAACGCGCCTGCGAGCTTCAACAATACGCTGGGAACTGTTGGCTGGATGCTGTGCGGATGCCTGTCAACAATATATTGGCTTACACGACTCTGCGCTGCGCTGTATTTAAAAACAACGGTGTGTTTGTTGCGGTAGCTCGGCTTTGACTCGGATTTGCCGGATCGTGTCTACGTACGTACGTCGAGCTGTGCGGTAAAACGTTTAATGAATTCCAACAGAAATGCTCAGTTGATTTTATATAAAGCATGGCAAGCGTGCGCCGTTGTCGACGTCGACGTGGCCGTCGTTGCTTTGTTTGCTGCGTTTTGAGTGAGTTTTTTTTTTTTGTTTTGTTATGGTTTGTTTTTTTTGTTTTTACTCTTTCTTTTGTCACTCGAACGAACACTCGAGTGTGAGAGCCTTTGAGCTCGAGTGCTGTTTGTTGTTGCTGGCCTACGTGGGACACGTGATGGTCGTTGTTCTTGGGTGGCTAGTGACAAAAAAGGCAACTTTCTAGCATTTGGTTGCGACTGCTGCAGCGACTGTTGCTGCTGCTGTTGCTGCTGCTGCTGTTGTTGCTGCTTTCCGGTAACCAGTTTCAGCACGAGCTGCACTTCAATCGGGTCAATCAGTCTCAATAGACGCTTATGCAAATCTAATGCAAATGTAATAGGAAAGCTGCCGAACACCTTGGCTTGATTGCAGGTGAAAACAGCAACAACAACAATAACAACAATGCTTTGGTGTTGCCAGCAGCTTAAGCTTTGGCAATTTCTTCCGCCTCTGTCGTTTTTGACCGTGAAAATTTCGTGTGATTGTTGGCCCGTTGGTCGGTTTGTTTGATTGCTTGCCGTTGTTGTTGCTTATTTTACTAGCCGCTTTTAGTAAGTCGAGGAGCGCTGTTGACTTGATTTAAATGACAATTTGCGTTATATTCGCTTGTATGATTAAATATAGCAATATGCATATCATAATCATAACGCACGAATTGCCTGCCGGAAGCACTAAACAGAAGGCTTAAACCACAAGCCTCCAAGCTATTTCTATATGCTACAACATACATATTTTAAATTACGTTTTCAGCTGCTTTTTAATGTGTGCAACATAAAATGCTTGACATTTACGACCCTTAAACTGAATGGCATCCGATCAGATAAATGCCTACGAGGGCAGTTCAGCAAGCTTAACAACTACAAGTATATCAAAAAAATGTATAGTATATATACAAATATATATGTATATACATATATTTTAAGGTCTAAAAACCTTTTTATTTTTATAAATTTTTTAAAAACTTTGAACTAAATAGCATACACACTGCCATAAATCATTTTATGACTTAATTAACGGCCCTCGTAATAAATGCGCCTAATTAAATACAAATTACACACTTGTCGCAGCTATGCAAGCAATGCGTTAGATATTTTTTTTCCGCCGGCCAACGCATTTAATCAGCCATGTAACCGAGTGAAGGCTGCAGGGGGAAGAGAGAGAGAGAGGGAGAGAGAGAGGGAGAGCAAGAGGGATAGCTGGTTAATTCAGAATACCAAGTTCAAGTTCAGCTGTCAGGTGGCCGACGGTGCGGCCGCAAAATCGCCTTCTTTTTGTTGATGCAACCCGTCGAAACCAGCAGAAAACCGCAAAAAAAAAATTAATTGAATTGTATACAATTATTATGCGAATTGATGTTTTCTATTGTCTTCGGCTGGCGTTGGGGTCAAGTTCAGTTGGCCAATTGGCCGGCTCAATTGTTGTAAGCAGTGCAATTATCAGCGCGCTTAATTGTCGATTGCCATTGATTTATCAACTGATCAGCTGAACAATTAACAAATTGCCTTGCGCGTACTTTGCCTTCTTTGGCTTTCTTTTGTTGCCATTTGGTTTGCTTTTGTTTGTTTTGTTTTTTTTTGTTTTATTGTGTTTCTAGTTTTTCGTTTTGCTGCTTAATTGAAATAGTTGAACGTCTGACAATGGTTATCAATCAATCACTGGCGCAAATTTTGGCCTCAGCTTGGCCCGGCCCGGCCTGAGGTTATTGCCACTTTGAGGAATTGAAAAAAGCCAGCGCCAAAAGCTGAGACGAAAACTCTGTTTTGAGCCCAAACTTGTCTGCAGACGACGACGTGCCGGCTTCTAATTAATGGATATTTAAATGCGCTAAAAATAGTCGCTGATATGTTAGTCCAAGTATTCGCATGTTAATCAAATCGCTTATCCTGTTACGCGCAAGCCAATGAGAATTACATGCCCATTAATCACCGATGGCTACACGCGCAACTAATTATCGGGTTCAGTCATAAACATTTCACTCAAAGGTATCCCATACTATATATATGCATATAAAGTACGTATTGTATTGAAATTAACCTGGCTATTGCACATTTTGTTAAGGAAGTCAACGGCAAATGAGTTCAAAACCTCAAGAAGAGCAATAACTCGCCGAATATCTAAATGTGGAACTGGTCATTATCCCAACTGGTGCGCCGACTCATGCACAGTCTCTGCTCGAGTTTGAGATCATTGTAATTGGTGACAGGTGAAATGTTTGATGGAAAGCTTGATTCAACCTGTGTGATTATATTTGTGTGTTCCCCAACTGGCGATGATATTTTTAAATTGCCACAATGTTTGTGGCTCAAACACTTTATTTTATATTATATATATAGTATATATACATATATATATATTTATAATATTTTCCGCTTGTTTGCTGGGTTAAGAGACGATGCGATCAGATTGCTCCAATTATTAATTTAAGGCAAAATGGAAAATAAAGTGCAAACAAATTATTTTTAGTAAAGCAGGTCGATGGCAGAAAATATCTTAATAGTTTTAAAATAGTCTTTTCTTTTATTATAATCTTTTACATTTACATATATGTACACTACCCTGGGATTCGAATCCGGATCTTCGATTTTAGAGATTTTATGAAATTTTAAATTCATGTTTTGATTTATTTTATTGCATTATCGTTTATTGCACTCAAGTTCGAAATCGATTTGAGAATTTAAAACATTTATATTTGACTTGACAAGTTCGGATTGCCTTTTTTTGGCTTTCACTTTGCTCCCTAAGTTGTCGATGCGATTCAACGACCTTCCCCAGTTAATAATTAAGTGTATGACGGCGCTGCACTTAGATTCTGAAATAATTAGATACGTTATATGCCAATTAGCGACGTGTCGAGGAAGCGTTGCTAAGGCTGATGCTGCTTTAGACGGTTGACAATATTTTACAGTTATTGCGACTGCCAATTGGCAATTGCCAATTAGCTAATTGTGCCCAAATGTGCATATGGGAATTATGAAAAGCGAGCGCAAGTTCAAATGCTTAGCATTCCAAAGTTCCGGTCCAATTTAAATTCGATTTGCATTAGGCACTCATAAAAACAAAAACAAAACAAAACAAAAGCACTGTCACAAACGCATACAAATATGAAGCGTTCAGCATTTATTCTCACGGCGTCGACCTTGACAATGCTTGTGTCTGTGTGTGTGTGTGTGTGTAACGCATGTTCAAGCGGCTTGCAAGGAAGAAAACTCTTGATGCTAGAACTGGTTTTGGTTTTTCATTAGGCGTCAATTGAAGGCGCAAATATGCGTATGAAGTATGCGGCTGCAGCAACAACAACGCACATCGTAAGTTTGACAAACTGCCGGCGCAATCGTTGTTACAGTCATAGGATTTAATTAAAACGGGTTGGCGATGGTTGCATATGCGTGGTAAGCTATGTTGCCTAAACTGGAAGTTCAACTACTTTCGATGGGGAAGAGTTTTACTATTTATTTACTTGTCAACTGCCGCAATTTGCATGTTCAGCACTGAGCAATTATTGCCACTACAATTTTAGGCGGTTATATTTAAACTGTGCGCTGGCAATGCCCCATAAAACAGCAAGCAACTCTAGTGTTGTAATATGCGAAAACTTATCGTATTTAAAATATTGCATATCGAAACGTGACTATACGATGGATCACAGCTTACAATTATATATATACGTAGATGTTAGACGCCAATAGATGTTTAACATTTTTGTACCAAAACTTTTTTCAATATAATCCTATTAATGAAAAACAATCGATATCATAATTAACTATCGTCAGTGAATGAGACAGTTGGAACTATCGATAGTGCCAACAGCTAGCAAAAAAGCAACCACTCATCAACCGGCATCAGCACCGAAAAAGCGAGAATTATCTGCATTAGCTTATACCAAATTTAAGTAGAGTAGACGCCAACGCATGCAAGAATGACGCACATTAAGACAAATTGGGTCCTGACATTATTCGGCGCTCTTTTGGCTTTGGAGCTAGTGACGACCTCCGAAGACAATGAGTATATGAAGCGGGAACACAGTCTAGTGCGTCCATTTCAAGGTAAGATAAGATTCTATGCTGCATATGTACATAGTATACGAATGCCAGGGCAATGCCATAAAAATAACTCGGCCCATTATCTATCAGGCGTTGGCGTTATACTACCCCACTGGGATTTTTTGGGCAACACAATGGTCACCAGTAACTACATAAGACTGACGCCGGACTTGCAATCAAAGAGCGGTGCTCTATGGAACTATTTGGTAAGCGGGCGAGTAGTTTTTTTTATTAAATAATTGCCGCTAATGAAAATCTCACACAGCCGATCATGGGACGGAATTGGGAAGTGCACGTTGGGTTCAAAGTGCATGGAAAGGGCAATGAGTTATTTGGCGATGGGTTTGCCATTTGGTACACAAAGGAGCGCATGCAAACGGGTCCAGTCTTTGGCAGTAAGGACCACTTCTCAGGGCTGGGTATCATACTGGACACCTACAGCAATCACAATGGGCCACATAATGTAGGTGCCATGGCCTGCGGCGAATGTAACTTATATTTAAACTATTCTTTGCATTAACAGCATCAACATCCGTACTTAAGCGCGATGGTTAACAACGGTACCTGGAGCTATGACCACGACCGAGACGGTACCCACACACAGCTTGCCGGCTGCGAGGTGCGCTTCCGTAACGTAGACTACGATACGTATATTAGCATTCGCTATGAGAACGATGTGTTATCCGTTTCGACGGATCTCGAGAATCGAAACGAATGGAAAAACTGCTTTGTGGTTAACAATGTCGAACTGCCAACAGGCTATTACTTTGGCCTCTCCGCCACAACGGGCGATCTGTCCGATAACCATGACATTCTAAGCTTTAAGTTCTTCGATATTGACACAAACATCAGCGTAAGTGTGAGCACAATATGATAATCGGCTGGTGCATTATTTAGTGGTTTTTGTTACAGCATGATGAACTATTGAGCCGCAGTCATATAATTCCAAATGCGAAGACATTTGAAGCGCCGCGCGAGCACAAGGAAGATCCGAAGCCGGGCATGTCAAATGCAAAGATATTTTTCATACTGCTCTTCGTAGTGTTGGTGACAGCGGGCGTGGCCGTATTCGCCATATCGTATTTCAAGGATCGCAATGCGCGAAAACGATTCTACTGAGAAGAACCCCAAGTGCGAAAACAACCAAACCTAGGCATAGTCAACCAAACATCATGTTACAGGCAACAGCTGACAAGTTTCAAGTCCTTCTACAGTTAATTTATATTCAATGTACCCACTACGATATATGTTTATAAGTTATTTAGTTCACCCGTTTATTTCTGTTAATTTTTTGTTCTGTTGTTTAGGCAAAACAACGACGCAAGACACAAATGGGCAATTGTTAAATTTAAGTGGAAATTTTAAAAATGAACTATAGACAAATTGAGACCGTAAGAATATTATTGCAGTGTGTACATTAACATTAGAAAAGATTTAAAAAAAATCCACCAAACAACTGCTTACTGCAAATTCTTAATTGGCTAGACCCAGTTATGTTGCGGGTGCTGACGCTGGCGGGTAATGGATGCGGAACGCGGTGGCGTCGGACGAACGGTGGCCAGCATGGACTCAATCTGGCGCACCTGATTGCTGACAAAGCGATCGCTGGCTGGCTCGTTGCGTTCGCTCTCCAAATTATCATTGGACTTATGCATGCCACTCAATATGCACTGCTCAAACAATGACTTCGACTGGCCGTCATCCAGTGATTCATCGGAGCTGTAATCAGTCTTGGCGCCGGCAATTGTCTGTCGCCTTTGGTTGCTTGGCTTGGGCAGAGTGTTTGTGTGACTCGAGCTTGTGCTGACACTGGCGCCACTTGGCTGCGGTCTGCAGCTGCCGGCAGCAATGGCCTGAAAGTTTTAAAGCAGAGTGTTAAAGGATGACACACACAAATCTCGCCCAGCAGCACTTACCTGACTCAGCAGATTGCAGTCGTCGTCAGAGTCCATTGACAATGAGCTCAGCGAATCACTTCGCTTGGGCAGCTGCCGCGTTTCGTTCTCCACATGGACAACACTACGTCGTGGCGGCAATTTAGGAGCCGCCTCCGCATTTCTTGGCAGCAGCTGTGGCGGTTTCAATACACGCGCTGGACCCACCTGCGCGGAGCCCACCGTTAAATTGGATAGTCCAGAGATCACCGAGAAATTACAGGGACTGTCCTCCACATAATACTTATTCATCTCATCCGTTACCGGCAAATAACTGGGCAGGGCGCTGCCACCACAGCGCATCTTAGCAATGGCGTCCTCCTCGGCAACGTTCATCGCAGTGCCTTGGCCCTCTGGCACTTGTCGCGGCTGTTCATTGGCATTGTGATCGTTGGCGGTGGAGGCAATCGACAGCACTGACAGGTTGCTATTGCTGCCCGCCTTGGACAGCAGAGCAGGCGTATCTTCAGTGCAGTAGCTGTGCGCCGCATCGTTGCCATTGGGATCGTTTTCGTTTGAGTTTCTGTGCACGTTGGCCGGTGTATGCGATGGCTCAATCTTGCGTTGACGACGCGGCGACTGTGGCATGCTCTGCGTAGGCGAATCCGGCAGCTCTGAGGGCGAGATAACGCCGCTTTGCATGCGACTGTATTCGCTGATGACAGAGCCGTTGTCATCACACCCAATGGTCTCGTCATTCACCAGCGAATCCATGGAACTGTGTCTGGAGCACATCAGCGGCGTCTCCAGTGCGGACTCAAGGGCCTGGCAGCCCGCGCTGTGATTGTTATTGTTGTTGCTGTTGCTCAAAGCTAGGTTTGGCGGTGGCGCAACGGGTTGTTGTGTGCTTGCTGCTTTTGGCACAGCTGGCGGCTTCTCGTGCTTGCCCGGCGCCATGTCCGTCAGACTGTTAAGCGAGTCGAAGCGACTGAAGCAGCCGGGCGTGCCCTCCTCACAATAGTTGATCGGCCGCTCGCCTGGCTCCGGGTCGGGTGTATGCAAACACTCATCGGGTTTGTCGCCCGCCAGATTCTCCAGAGCATTGCTGCGTAAATTAAGTGTTTTGGGCCGCTCCACTTGATCGCTGCTCAAGTCACATGCTGAAACGGATTTGGCCAGCGGTTGAGGATCTGCGCAGAGCGAGCTGCCGGGCTCATTCAAAATAAGAAGAATCTCGCTGTTGTTTTCGCTTGCCACCGACTGGGCCTGTGCCGCTTGCGCGGAACGTCTTTCCTTGTAGCGGGCACTGAAATCCGTCGGCTGATCCAGGTCGATGGAGTTATCGAAACTAGCCTTGGGCGGCTTGTGCTCGCTATAACTATATTTCATCGAGTAGTCAATGGGCTGTTCCTCGGAGCCGTTGACATAATGGCTTTTGGCTTTGTCAGCGTTCAGTTTGCGCTCCTCGTAGGCGCTGTCGGATTTCGTCGAGTATTTTGTGGAATCCGAATCGGATTTCCCAGAGTAAATTGACTCGCGACTCTCGCATTTCCGAGGCAACGTGTTGTTGCCGTTGCTGCTGTCGCTTGCCGTCGCGGGTCTCACCTTCTTTAATGAGCCCGTGGGATTGCTGCTCAGGCGCATGGAGCTGTAGCGTCTGGGCAGCGTGCCCGCATGACCGTTGGCCAGCTCCTTCGCTGGCATCTCGCTGTTGGCCTCAAGCTCCAGAGCGTTGCGATAATTAACCAAGTTCTTCAGCGCTGATGCGCTGCCCTCGGCTACCATGGGATTCTTGGAGCTGATGAGCGCGCGTAGCAGTGGAATGGCATTGTGTTCGATAAGAAACTGCTGATCTTTGGGACAACGTGCGGACAGATTCCACAGCGTGCCGCAGGAATTGCTCACAACCGTCTGGTTGTCCGATTTCAGTTGCTGCAGCAGAATGGCCAAGCAGTTGTGCTCCCGCAGGATCTGGCGATATGACTCACAGACAGCTATGTGGCTGGACACGTTGCGCAGAATCCCACCAGCGTTCTCGACAATCTTCAGCGTCTTGCTGGGCCCCTCGTAGCTGAGCATCTGTACTAGAAAACCCAGCGCCCCATCAACGGCACAGAACTCCGCCTTGTTGGTGCTGCAGTGTGCCGAGAGATTCCACAACGCCGAGAGAATGGCCTTCAATGTGTTCTCACTCTTGTTGTGCATGGCGGCCAAGGCGAGAGCTGTCACGGTGCCCAGTTCATTGAATATGGTCTTAAGGTGCTTGTCTGCGCGCCAGGAAAGATTGCGCAGTACGCTGGCGGTGGCCTGCAGCAAATCATCGACATCCGCGGAGTTCGAGTCCAGCTGCGCGACCAGCGCCTCCATGAACTGCTTCTGACCGCAGAGCAGCGACTTGTTGTTCTCCTCGCCGCAGGTGAGATTGGTCAGCGTCATTAGCGCGTAGCGACGCAGTAAATTGCATTGCTCTCGACCCGCTGCGGGCCCGTGGACCGCATGATCGAGATGCACCAGATTGGGTATCGCTTTCAAGGCGCCCAACTCGCACATGGTCTGACGATGCTCCTCATCAAAGCTGGCCTTCATCAGCAGCTTAATGGCTGCCAACGGGTGGCGTTCCTCGTCATCGGCAATAGACTCGCCGCCGCTCTGCAGTTGTGTTCGCAGAAAATTACAGCTATAGTCGTGTATTTGATCCAGCAGGCGCAGCACCTTCACCTCCCGCTGATTTCCACTGACAATGTTGTGCAGCGCTTGGCTGGCGTTCTTGCGGGCCGCTCCGTTTGTGCCGGCACCGTCGTCATTGGCGTGCAGTATTTTCACAAGCAGCTGGATGCAGTCTGAACTGCGCAGCGCCCCACAGGTGTCGGCGTTTCGGGATAGCTCCAGAAAGTTCCGTGTCAGCTCTAGTTGCTTGTGAGCGTCGCTCTCGTTCAGCGTCATGTTTACAAATGATTTCCACTTTATTGATTTTAGCGCGGGCTTAACCTAAACACTCTCAGTAGCTAACTTTGTACCTAAGCGTATTCCAGGAACTATAATTTGTCTGGCTGTTAATCAAGCGCAGGTAGGCGGCCCTCAACTATGAGTTCTGATATTCATTGTCGCTAGGTAAAAGTCCTACAGCGCAGAAGCAGCTGCCTTTGTTTGTACGTTGTGGGGCTATCGGTTTTGAAATGCAACAAGTAATCGATAGATGTGCTTCATGGTATATAAATATATAAGGTAGTGGCTTAGACCGCTATGCAAACAAAAAATGTTAGGGCTGCAGTAAATTATGTTCTTAACACAATGATGTCCCATGTTGTCATAATGTATATCTATAAAGCTAATTCTGTATATTATTTTATGTTAATATAAATTTGATTACGTTTACAGCTTATAAAGATAGTTTTGCCCACTGTTAGCTACACAAGTCTCAAAAAGGGACGTCATTCCTGAGTATTTCATTTGCTCTTTACGAATGCATAAAGTCTGGCCACTTTGTTAATATGTTAGCAGTATGCCAAATCTACCATCACTAGACTTATGTTACGTCACGCCTTACAGCTGATCAACACAGCTGCTAACGCCGCATTGAGTTTGTCGTAAAAATATGAATTTTCTGAAAAAGGTAAATTAAACAATAAAGAATTCAATCAAAATTAAGAACTAACATCCCTTGCTATCCAAGGTGACCACGCAAGTGCTGCCAATGGCTGAGGCACAGCTCAGCCTTAGTAACAAATCGGCACTGCACACCAGCGCAGTTTGCTGTCGCGTGCAGTCAGGACGTTACCGCATAACTGTGAAACGGGACAGACCCCTGACGTACGAAATGGCCAATCCTCCGCATTTTATTGGACATCGCAAGTCCTGGAACTCGTGGAATACATGTAAGCTGCTACATTTTCATGTATTTTATTTGCAAAATTTTAATAGGCTTAAATTTTTAGCCACGTTGAAGGATGCTTTGCGTCCGTCGCAAACAGCAATTGAGGATGTCTTCATACGCAAATTTGTAACCGGCACCTGGCATGCGCTGGTCTGCTCCGAAATTATTATCAAGCGACAACACAACACAATACGCATAGCGGCCATCATACGCCAGGCTATTACCCCACGCAAGATGTACTTCCTCATTGGCTATACGGAGGAGCTGTTGTCCTACTGGATGCAGTGCCCTGTGACGCTGGAGTTCCAGACGGTGGCTGATAAGAAGGCAGTGGTCTTTAAATATATATAGTTTATATGTCCTTTCAGTTGTCTTATATAAATTTACACTAACTAGTACCAAAGGTGTTGACAGCGTTTTTCAATGTGCGTACTCTATTTCACTGTTGTTGCTATGCCAGGACTTGATGGCTTTGTTAACAATGACTCCATCCTGATCCTTAACCTGCAAGAGAAACTTGTTAGAGTGGCTTTAGGTACAAGATGCATGTGCCTTACCGTTTCAATCAGTGCCTTCAGCTCCTCCTGAGAGGTGAGATCAAATATTAGAGACTTGATGTCCTTCACCAGCTCCAGAAAGAGGAATACGACAATCTTTTTGGCGCCGCCGCAAACCTTGTCCCAAATTTTGACTAGCATGGTTTCACAAATAACACCAGCAAAGCAAGTCGTGTACCAGTTGTCCAAGATCTTCGAGTTCTTATCAAACAGTTCCAGTTTTTCTAAACGACTGAAAGAACAAACCTCATTTTAATATATAATTGGAATGGTTATGCCATTGGTTACCTACTAAAAAAGCCCAATGTCTTCGCGCTTGAGAAGCAACTGCGTCAGTTCTTTGAGTTTGGCACAGTCCTTTTTCAGCTCACGCGTGTACTGGAAGAACTCCTTGGCTATCCAGTAGGTTTCCACTTCGTCGTCGAATATTTCGAGTAGTGTGCGAACAATTTCAATAAAATGATTATCATCGGATTGAGCTCCTGCCCGTGTGTTCCCATACAACAGACGATTGTTTTCCAGTAACCACATTTTGTACATGACCAAATCCCTGGTCTTGGACGAGTCGAAGTCGACGCAACGCATTACAATCACCGCTCGCTGCAAATCCTCGTACACCTGACGTCGTTGTTCCCACACGTGTTCCATATTGTTTTTATGTATGGGCATTATTCCCATGATGAGACTCCATAGCAGACTACGTTGCTGTGTGGGAACTGTGTAGGTATATACGAAGTGCTTTAACTTGGTCAGATTGCGTATATCATCCTGTAGCAGTTTATTGAGTGATTTCTTCTCTTCAACGCTAAAACAGCCCACCTTTTCATAATAACTTGACCTAAAGTTGCGCTCATCTGTGGTCATCTTTATTATACTTTGTTTACTTCGTGCTGTCGGACAGCGAACACAATAAGATTATAATACCAACAAACAGAATATCGAATATTGTCTAAAAAAAAGTAAAAGCTCTGGTCACGCTTTATAAAGCAAAGCCAGTTGGCGCCAATTTTTATAGCTAGATAATTTTACAAGTAACATTGAATTATTTCCAATTTAAGGAATTTACAAAAACATAATCAATTATAATCAGATGTTTTTGTAATTGCGTTAATGCCTGCTGCACTTTTGATGCCAATAAAAGGACTTACGTACACATCTTATGTTAAATTTACTCTGTTTGCGTTTACAGTTCACATGCTCTTTTTGGCGTAAACTGTGCAGTGCGTTTACGTAGTTGACTTTGCCATTACGTGGGTACGTATGTACCGTTGTACATTGCATTTCGCCACAAAATGCCCAAATATTGTCTGAAAAGGTAAACAAAGCTGGTCAAGTGATAAAATGTGCAACACAAATACATATTAATGTGACGAACGGTTGTTAAGTAATATAAAGTAAAAAACAATTCAAATGCTGGCGGCATGAGATTTTAAATGTAAAGGCCTACAAGTACATGTATTACACACTGTTGCTGCCTTTGCAGAGGCTGAAAATTAAAATCAATAATTCAATCAGAAAATCAAAACACGAATTTGCCCAAAAGCGTGCACGAGACTTATGATAATTTATGCAATTATGCCACACATTTGAGCGTTTCTTTGTTGTCTTTGCAGTTGCAGCTGCAGTTGATAAATTCAAATGTTGTGCTCTGCATTTGCATTTGTTGTTGTTGCTGCTGTTGTTGTTACTGCCGTACACGTTGTCCGAGCTTGGCAAAATGGAACAGGAGATTGGCACCTGGGACTCAGTTCTGCTGGAGAACCTCTCCGAGGATAATTTTATAAGCAACCTACACCAGCGTTACAAGCGTGATCATATTTATGTAAGTGAATAAATTTAAATAAATATAAATATATGGGAATATTCATCTATAAATATATGTAAACAAATTTAGACCTACATTGGAACTTCTGTTGTGGCTTTGAATCCATATCATCACATATCTGAGCATTCGTTGGAAAATATACGCAACTATGGCAATAAAGGCATTTTTCAGCTGCCACCACACATGTGAGTTTATCTCTTCAAACCATAAAAACCTATTTAATATTAATATATTTTGTGATCCCTGACAGCTATGGGCTTACCAATTTGGCTTACCAGTCACTTAAGGATCAGAGCGAGGATCAGTGCGTGCTGCTCACTGGCGAGGGCGGTGCCGGCAAAACGGAGACCTTTAAAATGATTGTCAATTTTCTCACCCACATACAGGATCGTGCGATGTGCAGCAGCACTCCGAATGCATTGCGTAAACAGTCCTCAGGGAGCTCAGCGAGCGGCATGATCATGCATGCTCATAGGCGTGCTTCGAGCAGCTGCTCCGGCACCGCCAATTTTATCATATGCAAAAACAACGCCGCCTCCGGGCAGGGCAGCACATCGAACTCACGCCGCCAGTCACCGTCACCGGGTCCAGGGCCGGGTCCGTCGCAGCGCTCACGTACGCGTGCCGAGAGCAATGAACGCCATGCCAGGCGCAATATGCGCGAAAAGATCGTTGACTTTGACTTCTCGCATCACAAAAGCACCGAGAACATTAGTACGTTGTTGGAATCAGCCGCCGCGCATGCCCATTTGCATCCAACGAAATCATGCTTTAAGCACCAACAAACACAAGTAAACGCCTGCACTGCCACATACGGGCCAATGGCCTCAACGCCCTCGAAAACATGCGCATCCAGCTCATCGCCCAAGTACATGCACGGCGGCTGTCGTCAGTGTGGGCACAGCAAATGCACACGCGCCCAGAGCTTGGAAAAGGAGGAGCGCGAGGCTGCGCTGCTTATGCTGCGAGGTAGCAATAATCGACTGTCCACTGCCCACCAAACGCAACCTCAGCGCGGCAGCTGCTCGAATCTGGTGCGCCAGCATTCAACCGAAAGCCAATCGGATCGACAATTCTCGATGGGTTCCACGCAGCGTATATCGCTGTACGATGCACACAAGCTGAGCAAAGTGCTGGGCAGCAACTCGGTATCGCCCACGCCGTCGGCCAACTCCTCGCTCCATCGACGCTACAAGTCACCCAGCCAGCGGCTGCGCGAGTGCGTCACATGCGCTGATGTCTTTCTGGAGGCCATGGGCAATGCCTGCACTCTCCAAAATAATAACTCCAGTCGATATGTAAGTGGCGCCCTTCTCTCGTTTCTTACAGCCTATGCTAAATGCTTTTACTGGTTGCAGGGTAAACTGTTTGACATTGAAATCGATTTCAAGGGAGATCCCATGGGCGTTCACATAACACACTGTAAGTAACTATGATATAAATGTGTTTATTTGATTAAGGAAAGGATCTTTTAAATTTATGAAATCAAAACACTTTATTATACATATTCATGTAATTGTTTTCATGTCTGACCCACACAAGATATGCTGGAAAAGGTTTGAATTGATTTAAATATCACTAACTCAATTATATCCAAACTTATCTTAAAACATTTTCTTTTTAATTTTTATCTACAGACCCGCATTACGGACACCATGATCGGAGAGCGCAATTTTCACATATTCTATCAATTGCTTTTGGGCGCTGATCTACAGTTACTTAGTAAGATTGAGATTGCTTACACGTCCCATATACCTATTTAATTATTGTAATATGCTTACAGAATCCCTGAAACTCTTTCGTAATGTGGAAAAGTACGAATTGTTGCGCAACACGACTGCCATGGAAGAGGATCGTGCCAATTTTCATTACACAAAGGTCCTTCTTATATTTTATGTGCATGGTTATAACAATGCTAACATAATAATTGTCATTTATAGCGTTCTCTGGATGTTCTCGGCTTGAGCTGTGACGAAACTAGCTCAATATTTCGGGTGATTGCCGTTGTGTTAAAGCTGGGCAACTTTATTTTTGTGCCTGTAACAAACATTGATGGCACTGAGGGCTGTCAGGTTTCAAATGTCTACGGTATGGCTATATTTATATATAGAAAACAATCTCCTTAATAAACTTCGTAATTTGCAGAAGTGCAAGAGACGGCGCAACTGCTCAATTTAGAAGCTCAAATATTAATCAATTGCCTGACGAGGGCGAACAGCACGAACAGCACACAGGAGGATGTGGGCTGTGAAATGGACGCCAGACAGGCAGCCAGCAATCGGAACACGCTCTGCCGCACCCTCTACGGTCGCCTTTTCACCTGGTTGGTGAATAAGATCAACGAAACAATGAAGTCCACGCAGCGTGAGAAAAATCTCGCTCTGTTGGACTTCTATGGCTTTGAGGTGCTGGATCGTAATTCCTTCGAGCAGTTCGCTATTAACTACAGTGCCGAGAAAATACATCAGGTAAGTCCCTAAATTCGCCAGTTCTTTAACAGTTGCTTAAAATATTTTGTCTTGCAGAATTTTGTGTTCAATGTGCTGCGCGCAGAACAGGAGCTTTATTTGCGAGAGGGCTTGGAATGGTCACGCATCGATTACTTTGACAACGAATCCATATGCGACTTAATCGATAAGCCAAGCTATGGCATCCTAAGTTTGATCAACGAACCCCATCTCAACAACAACGAGGCGCTGCTGTTGCGCATACAGCAATGCTGTGCCGGACATCCAAATTTCATGACCAGCGGCAGCAATTCCATGTGCTTTCAGTGAGTCAACTGCCGCAAGGCTGCTTGGTATCTAAAGATTTATTTTTCCAATTCACAGAATTCGCCACTTTGCCAATGTTGTTAACTATTCTATACATCGATTTCTGGAGAAGAATTCGGATATGCTGCCCAAGTATATCAGTGCTGGCTTCTATCAGAGCAAACTGTCGCTGGTCCAAAGCCTCTTTCCGGAGGGCAATCCGCGCCGACAGGCCTGCAAAAAGCCAACAACGCTCAGCACCAATATACGCACGCAACTTCAAACGCTGCTGGCCATTGTTAAGCATCGGCGTGCCCACTATGTTTTTTGCATTAAGCCCAACGAGTGCAAGCAGTCGCATCAGTTCGACTTGGCTTTGGTGCAGCATCAGGTGCGGTACATGTCGCTGATGCCGCTGGTGCACCTGTGCCGCACGGGCCACTGCTATCATTTGTCGCATGTCAAGTTCTTTCATCGCTACAAGCTGCTCAACAGCCTCACATGGCCGCACTTTCACGGGGGCAGTCAGGTGGAGGGCATTGCTCTTATCATACGCAATTTGCCGCTGCCCTCGGCTGAGTTTACGCTCGGCACCAAAAATGTGTTCGTCCGCAGTCCGCGCACCGTCTACGAACTGGAACAGTTTCGCCGCCTGCGCATCTCCGAGCTGGCCGTGCTCATACAGAAGATGTTTCGCATGTACCATGCGAGGAAGCGTTACAGACGCATGCGACACAGTCAGATGGTCATCTCGAGTGCGTGGCGCACGTGGCGTGTAAGTTGTTGCTGCACTGCAGCCTTTGCATGCCTAACTGTCAGAGTTATTTGTACATATTTATATATGATTTTGTTTTTATCTCTAGGAGTGCCGTTTCGGCATTCCCTTCACGGGCCGTAGGCATTTGTGGAGTTTATACCGTGTTGTAAGCATTGCATGTTCTATTTCCAACTCATACCCAACAAAACCACCAACCCACTTATATACCCGCCTAACTGACCATTTCTTATATAAATACTTATGATCTATGATATACCTCATTCCGGCAGGCCCGCGAGGAGTATCGTACTTTGAAGTACAAGCGCCAAGTGAAGTGGGCCGTCGATGTCATTGCACGTTACTATCATCAATGGAAAATACGACAGTATTTGCTCACCATTCCGCTACGCCTGCCGCCCAACACACTGAGTCCGCTCTCCTCGGAGTGGCCAGCGGCACCTACTTTTTTGGCGGATGCCTCGCGCCTTTTGCGCTCCATCTATCATCGCTGGAAGTGCTATATATATCGCAATACGTTCGATCAAACGGCGCGCAATCGCATGAGAGAAAAAGTTACCGCCAGCATTATATTCAAGGATCGCAAGGCTTCCTATGCGCGCAGGTCTGTATGGGCTAGACAAAATTTATACCAACTATTTTTACTATAACATAATGTTGCTCTGCAGTGTGGGCCATCCGTTTGTGGGCGACTATGTGCGGCTGCGTCACAATCAGCAGTGGAAAAAGATTTGTGCCGAGACCAACGATCAGTATGTTGTATTTGCGGACATCATCAACAAGATTGCGCGCTCCAGTGGCAAAGTATTTATTAATACCCTGTACCCTATAAAAATGTCAAACATATTAATTCCATGTCCTTGTTCTCTGCAGTTTGTCCCAATTTTGCTGGTACTGTCCACGTCGTCACTGCTGCTGTTGGATCAGCGTACTCTGCAAATCAAGTATAGAGTGCCTGCCTCGGAGATTTATCGCATGTCTTTGAGTCCCTATCTGGATGATATAGCTGTGTTCCATGTGAAAGCGGTAAAAGAAATAATTAAGATATCTTTTTAATCTAATCTTATTTTATGTTTTCTCAACATAGTCCGAATTCGGTCGGAAGAAGGGTGATTTTGTGTTCCAAACGGGCCATGTCATTGAAATTGTTACCAAAATGTTTCTGGTTATACAAAATGCCACAGGCAAACCGCCCGAGATACACATAAGCACTGAGTGAGTAGGAATATCTTTATATATAATTGATAAGATTATTAATATCTTGGATATTATACAGATTTGAAGCAAACTTTGGCCAACAGACGGTCATCTTCTCATTCAAATACGGCGGCCTATCGGATTTGGCACAAGGGCCGCCAAAAGTCACGCGCAAGGCAAATCGAATGGAGATCATTGTTTGATAATTGGAGCTTGTTAAGCCCGTGGCATGATCGGGGTCCAGTCAGTTAGGAACCCATATTTTTACAATTATAATTAATTTCAAACAATCTGCATGCACTTTTAAGGTCTCTTGACTCGGTCCCGGGGACCAAAATACAATTTTAGCAATAATAACACACACCACACTCATACACACAGACTCAAAAGTAATATAATTTTGCTCACAACTGACAATCAGTCTCACAAATTCGTTGTCAAACTTGTGCCAAAATGGGGGGAAAGAAAAGAATAACTAATTTTTTAAAACAGCACCATTTCTTTCATATATCTAAGTACATACTAACGAAATGAACAACTGAATTTAATTAAATAATTTCTTGAACTAGGTTAAATTGTAAGTCAAGCACCAAGTCGATTAGCATTGCAACAAACAACTACGTTAGGAACGTGGCACAGAGGAGCATTAGACATTTTACACAATATACTTACTATATTTAATTCCGTTTTAGAAACCAAGGCATTTCTCTTACATTTAAGGTTTCATACACAATAATTAGTGAACTAATGCTAGAGAACTCAGACAAGCATATATAGCTCTATATATATTTACCAAACTCAATATAAATCTGCGCCTCGAAAACCAGTGAGAGATAGGAAAATAAACAATATAAAACAGAACTTGTGTGAAACTTTTTCCCAAATGTTAATTAAGAAACTATTTACAAGCCAGAACATGTAGTTAAATATTTAAAAAAAATTATATATATACACACATATACATATTTAATGGACAAAAACATTTAAACATAAGTGCATATATACAAAAGTGACAAATGGCAACCGGAACCGAAAACAATATGAAACCAAACAAAAAATTATACGAATGTTTGTTATAACAGTTGATGATACATATACTATAATAATATAGTGTGTATGTAGTTGTTTATATAAGTAACTTGTTATTGATAGCTCAGAACGACATCAAATGTAACTAACACGTTGCTATAGTTGAATTTCATGAATCGATCAATGTGTGTAAATTACCGACTAATTAGTGGGCGAATATGCACGCGAATATGCCGAATATGTGTGTATGTATGGAAATAGGTTTTATTTAGAATTAAATTGCATACAATACTTTGAAAAAGCCAAATACAGACAAGTATATATATATTTAAACACAATCCAACCAGTTGGTAGTTTATAAAACGAAATGAAACGATAAGAACAAAGTTTAGTAATAATAAAGCGTACGCATGGAAAACCTTTTCTTTGTACAGACTTATTAACTCAGGCACACCTGCTATGCTCACTAAGCTTAGTTAAATGCAGCTTCTGTATGCTGTTTACAATTTTGACTTTGGCTTCTTGAGCATATCGCGCAGAATACGTCGGAGTATTTTGCCACTGGGATTTTTGGGGATTTCGTCTACAAAGAGGACGCCACCACGCAAACGTTTGGCCGGTGAGGCACGATCGTTTACAAACTTTATCACATCTTCCTCGGTGAGCTGAACATTCGCCTGCTTGACCACAAAGGCCATGGGCAGTTCGCCAGCCGCCTCATCGGGTTTGCCAATGACGGCAGCATCTTTTATCTTATCGTTGGTCAGCAACAGAGCTTCAATTTCGGCAGGCGGCACCTGGAAACCCTTATATTTGATAAGCTCCTTGATGCGATCCACAATGAAGAACTCAAATGAATCGTCATAGTAGCCAATATCTCCGGTATGCAACCAGCCATCCTTGATGGCTGTTTGAGTTGAATTGCTATCGCCAATATAGCCCTTCATAATGCCGTCGCCTTTAAAGCAAAGTTCGCCACGCTCGTTCGCCCCTAATAGTTTGCCAGTGTCGGGGTCAATGACCTTGGCATAGATTCCAACTTTGAGCACGCCCACGCTGCCCGGCTTGCAGAATTCATCTGTCTGCACGAGAACACTCAACGTCGACTCGCTCAGCCCATAACCCTGGCGAATAAAGGGTACACCAATTCGCTCCTTGATTTGATCTTCAGTCTCACGGCTAAGGGGCGCAGCGCCACAGAGCAAAACCATCAATGATGACAGATCGTACTTATCCACGATCGGATGCTTGGCCAGGAAGACCATAAGTGGTGGCACCATAAAGGCCATCATGACGCGGTATTTCTGCAAGGTGAATAATTCAGATTGATATATTTACTTGTTTGTAATTTGAATAGCTACCTCAATGGCGGAGAGGAAGAGGTTCTCCTCGAACTTGGGCAAATACACAAGACGCGTGCCCATGGTCGCAGTTGTAATAAGGGTGAGGCAGCCAAAAGCATGGAACCAAGGAATGACAGTCAGCAGCGTGACTTCGTTGAGAGGTATCATAGTGGGTTGGCTGTGTTTAAAAATCGAAACGATTAAATGGTTGTCGGAAATATATAAATTAACATTTAAACTTACATTTGCGAGTCGATCGTGGCTAACAGGTTAAACTGTGTCAGCTGAACACCTTTGGGCAGGCCGGTGGTACCCGAGGAGCAAACAATTAAGGCAACATCCTCGTTTTTGTTTGCCGCAGGCGATATAAAATCAGGCGTGGTCTTGAACTTGTCATTGTTCATTAAATCCATAAAGGAATGTACATTGGGATGATTGGTCGAGGAGCCGCTCAACGCAATGATTGCCTTGACAAACTTATTCTTCTTGGCCACCTTGGCAATGCGATCAACGGTGATTTTTGAAGCGAATATTATCTTTGGATGCGACAGATTTATAGCATGATCCACCTCACGATCAGAGTAAGTGACATTCAAGGGTGCCACGGTCGCGCCCACGGCGAAACCGGCAAACATGGCCACGGCAAAGCTGACGCCGTTCTCGCTGGACAGGCCAATCACGTCGTTGTGCTTGACGCCCATTTTCTGGAGAATTTGTGCCAACCTCACCACCGATTCGTACATGAACTTTGCGCTATATTCTGTACCAGTGACTGCATCAATCATAACAGTCTGATCGCCAAAACTCTTGTATTTGTCCATAATGTACTGTCCCAATGAACGGTAGTTCTGTGCCTCCTGCACTAGGATGGGCCCACCGTATACAATATTACCGGGCAACAAAGTTGATGTCATGATGGCCTGTTAAAACAAACATATGAACATATTAACATGCACGATTAAATTAATAATATCTAGGCATATGTGGGGGCAAGGGTGGTTTTCTTTAAAGCAGTAAGCAGTAGCAACACTTGAATATACAAAACGCCCTCATACTTCTTAATTTTTTTATAGAATACTTTGAACCTACGGCTTATCTTATCGAAGATTGAAAGCAGCTAAAAAATGTATGTATTTAGCTTAAGTCAATAGATTTGAGAGCGTTGCTATCTATCAAAATCCAATATGTATGCATGTTTAAGATTGAACTTCGCACCAAAGGTCAGCATTTGCCCCCTGGAGACAGTTTAAGGTGACCGCTTTCACTGGCACAGTCACCTTTTGATTCATATTCAAAATGTAAATTTTAAATTACTATTAATTAACTTACTTGGCAGAATTAACTGGTTACAACGCGAAGAGAGAATTGGCACACTCCGTTCCGGTGCGGCTTCGACAATCGACTGTTCGTTCCTTGCGCGAAAAGGCAGAGCCAGAGATCCGATAGCTTTGTTTTTCGGTTAAGATTAGATTTTTGATAGGCTGAAGGTAAAGTACAACGCGCACGCGCCTCAATTAGCTGATTTG
Source organism: Drosophila lacertosa (assembly GCA_004143845.1). Lineage (NCBI taxonomy): Eukaryota > Metazoa > Arthropoda > Insecta > Diptera > Drosophilidae > Drosophila > Drosophila lacertosa. Next base: position 42,059 of record SCDZ01000389.1, on the reverse strand, counting down.
TGATTTAGTAGTGAAGTTTAGAAATGTATACATATATAATATATATAAATATTTACTTGGACCAAACCTACTTCACAAATATCAAATTTGAGAGAATGAGCGAGCTGAGAGCGAATCGCAGTAACATTTTCGGGATGTTTACATTGAAAACAGCTGTTTGAACTTTATACGCTTTTGCAACACCAACCTAAAATTTACTATCGATACATCGATACATCTACGTTATTATTTGTTTAAAAATGGACAATAAGGAAACTATGAAGCTCCTCTACTTTTTACATTAAGTTTAAATGAAAATAAAATGTAATGTTTATAGTAAATAAGCATAAGTAATTAACCGCTTAGCACAACTAAATAGGTTATGTATAGTTCATATAGGTCAACAAACAATCGTAGCGCATTCCTAATTCGGCGTAGAGTTCAAATAAGTTGTCATGAGGTTACCACCGCCCATGAAATAACAACAATATCCACTCAGTGTTTGGACGTTGCTATAAATGTTGTTATTTTGTGCTGGCGTGAATAGTCAAGATAAACCTAATCAGTTTCTTGTTGGTATTTGGGTTCTCAAGTTCACAAATTGTATTGCACAAGGGAGTGTAAGAAATGAGTGCGTGTAAAAAGCAGAAGTTTTATAAGTTAGATATTAATCGCACCGAATGGGAAGTACCTGATATATACGAGCAGTTGCAGCCAGTGGGCTCTGGTGCATACGGACAGGTGTGTAAGGCCCGTGTTCGCGGCACCAACACTGATGTAGCCATAAAGAAGCTGTCGCGTCCCTTTCAATCAACGGTGCATGCAAAGCGGGCGTATCGCGAGCTCATGTTATTGAAGCATATGGATCACGAAAATGTGATCGGGCTGCTTGACATATTTCATCCACATCCGGCGGATGCGACGTTGGATGACTTTCAGCACGTCTACCTTGTGACTCACCTGATGGGCGCGGACCTGAACAACATAATCAAAATGCAGAACCTGTCCGATGATCATGTGCAGTTCTTGGTCTACCAAATACTGCGCGGCCTGAAGTACATACATAGCGCTGGCGTTATCCATAGAGATCTAAAGCCGTGCAACATTGCGGTCAACGAGGATTGCGAACTGCGTATTCTTGACTTCGGCTTGGCCCGACCGACGGAGTTCGAGATGACGGGCTATGTGGCTACGCGTTGGTATCGTGCCCCTGAGGTCATGCTCAATTGGATGCATTACAGCCAGACTGTAGATATTTGGTCAGTGGGCTGCATCATGGCTGAGCTAATGACGCGGCGAACACTCTTTCCAGGCACCGATCACATACACCAGCTCAATCTTATCATGGAGATGTTGGGCACGCCGCCCGACGATTTCATGCAGAAGATCTCATCCGATAATGCACGCAACTATATTAATTCACTGCCGCCAACGAAGCGAAAGGACTTTAAGGTTGTTTTCAAAAATGCTAACCCATTGGCAATAGATTTGCTGGAGAAGATGCTGGAGCTGGACACCGATAAACGTATAACAGCCGAGCAGGCGTTGGCCCATCCATATATGCAGAAGTATGCCGAACCAAGTGATGAGCGCACTTCACCGTTGTATGATCAGAGCTTTGAGGATATGAACTTATCATTGGAGAAGTGGAAAGAGCTTATTTACAAGGAAGTTGTGAACTTCCAACCTCCCGATTCTTTTGCCCAAGTGCTGGAAAGCATCAAGTGAAACTTGATTATGCACAAAGTATTTGCCACATATATTTTAACACGTTTTCTAAAAAGCCAACAATGAATTTTTATAAATTTTGCCTTTTTTACTAATTGTGATTCATATTATTGTTGTAACATATTTTTGTATTGTATTTTTACTGAAAATTGTTTATTAAATTAAGTTTTCCAACAGTTGTGTTTTTAAACAGAAGTTCATCCAATCAAGAGTCTTAGTCCGTCTGCTTTCATTAATATCCGATAGAGCGAGCCACAAATGTGGCAGCACCAAAATGAGCGCATCGATAAATATTGACAAGTCGTACTAGCTAACAGACTTTGCTGCTTTGATAAATAGCCGTTAAAGCGCTCTGCAAATTGGCAAATTCAATGGCGTACCTCTATTTTCACACTATCAAAACCACACAATATTTAATAATAGACAATCCCAGATGACAAATCTTACTGGCGGTTGGAGTGGTTTTGTAAATTTTAAGAGAAAATGATTAAGGAGTTGTTAAGTTTGCTTTGATAACATCCGTTAAGGCGCAACGCAAAACTAACATAATTCTGGTGGCTGTCGAAGTGCGAACTTTTATAGCACAGCTGCTGTTAAGCATTAGTTTAACATAATGTTACGTACACTACACGAAACAGCTGTGCTGGACAGCTGAGCTGAGAGTGTATAACAGATAAGCGCGAACTCTGAGAGTGTCAAATAGTATTTTCTTTTTTCCGCCTAAACGTAAACAAAAAGAAAACCAACACATATGTTGAAACTTCGCAATGTGGTGAGGAAATGCATTTTCCTGAAGCGACACATTTCTGCACTTTACATAACTGGCGACAAGGCAAACGAGAACTATGTGACGCTGCAGCCACATCTGGATTTTGCCGGCACATTCCGCGACAAAACCGCCTTGGAACAGAGCATCGCCACCCGTGGCCTGGACATTAATCTTACGGCGGTGCTCACCAAGTACGAAAACTATAGTACACATCACGAGCAGTTGCAGCGGCTGGAGGAGGAACGCGAAGCGATTTCCAAACAATTAAAATCGCTTACGAAATCCGAATGCTCGGCCGAGCAACTGGAGACGCTGCGTGCGCGTGGCAAAGCGTTGCGCAACGATGTGAAAGCTTTGAAGCAAACACTCTATCCTATTGAGGATGCCTTTATCCATGATTTCTTGCATCTGCCCAATATTTTGCATGCGCACTGCCCCCGCCAGAAGATGGAACAGCTTATTTATAGGCATAAGTCACCGCTGCCGCTGGCCGACAACGTTGCGCAGGCGCCAACGCATTTGGACCGAACGGATCTGGTGCACTTTGTGGACAACAATCGCTACTACCTGATGGAGCAGGCGGCGCACTTCGATGTGAACGCCATGCAGGCGCTGGCACGCTACTTTGTCACGCGTGGCGACTTTGTGCTCACCTCCAATCCGGACTTTGTGCGCTGCGTGCTGTTGGAGGCAAATGCCACACCCCTGAGCCACTACCATCTGGTGCGCGAGGAGCACTTGCTGAACAAACTAAATACTGCTTATCTTACAGGCGGTGGCGCGTTCGAAAGCTTTCTCGGCGCCATGACCAAGCTATGCGTATTTCCGGCTGTGCTGCCGCTGCGCTATGTGTCCTGCGGACGCAGCTACAACCGCGAGGAGGCGCTGCACAACGGTCCCTCGTCCAGTCTGTACACGGCCACGCAAACGAACGCCGTGCAAAGCTTTGTGGCGACCCAAACGGCGGCGGACGCCGATGCGCAACTGGAACAAGTACTCAACCTGGCCATCAACTTCTATAAGTCGCTGGATGTGCCCTTCCGTATAGTGTACGCTGGAGCTGACAGCCTAACGCCCTCGGAATGCCTGCGTGCCAACATCGAGGTGTATGCGCCTTCCCTGAAGCGCTACGTTGTCGTCGGACGCGTCAGCAACTATGGCGACTTTGTGTCCAAGCGAATCCTCTTTAGCACGCGGCGCGACAAGCACTATGATTTCCTGCATCTAGTTGGCGGTCCTGTGCTCTACACGACCCGGCTTATCGCAGCGCTCATTGAGCTGGGCGTCGAGCTGGATGCGGCCAAGTTGCCTGGGGCCCTGCCCGTGGGGCCCAGCGGTCAAGTGCTGACGCAGCAGCAGCAAGATTTGCAGGAATTCAAAGATCTTTTCAAATAAATATAGTTCCTTGCGAAACTCTCATTGTTATTTGTTGCAAACTTAGCGTTAACAGTAAGTAAAAAAGTTAAGTCCGTACATACAATTATTTACAAGCTAGTTTAATCTCATCGTCTGCAGGGTATCAAAAGCCACCACCACAGTTCAACTTCTCCAGCGGCCCTCAAGCGGCGTTAATCTGTTAAGCTGCACTTGATTTGCATTTTGGGAAAGCGCTTGCGAAAATTCTCGCACTTGGGCGTTGTGAATGTGAAGGCATTCCTGGTGTCATCCAGCACGGAGTTCGGACTGGGCCGTAACGCCTTCAGCACGTATGTGGTATTATATTTGAGTTTGCTAAACTCCAGCGAATCCTTCTGTAATTAAAGAACAATGAAGAGCTTTAATTAAGTTTAAGTTGGACAAAACAAAATGAAGTTCCTAAGTAAAAATGTCAAAATTCCCTTCTTTATTTATATGCTCCTAGTTAGGCAACACAATAGGATTTAAAGATGTTCTTGAAAACTTCCACTTGACTTTAGAATGGCATTTTTCTCTTAGTGTACAGACTCTTCATACTGTGGCCCATGTTTTTATGTGGTATACAGCGATATACTCAGTCGAATTCAATTGGCGATTGAACCTTGAATATATTTTATTATATTGTTGATATACGATTGTATTTATATATACCAATTTTTGCGCAGCGTTTGGACCACGTACGCGGCGCCTGGCCTAAAACGTGTTTCACGTGTCGACAGGCAACTAAAATTCAATTGAAAACGAAAACGAAATCGAAACCGAAACCGAAATCCAATTGGCCGAATGACAAATGATTTGTGTGCTATGATTGTTGGGGCACGAACCCAGCTCGTGGCGTCTCGACCCCCGATCCCGGCGTACTCACTTTGACGCGGATCGCGCTGAACTCGCGCTGTTCGCAGTTCGTTTCTTGGGGGCACAGCTCGTAGACTCTGCAATGGAATAGTAATAATATGCATATTGTTTATAAACAATCAAATAACATGAATAACATGTGTATAACACAGTTCCCCCCCGGGGGCACTTACTTCTCCTTGTGTGGCTGAAAGCCCAAAATTTGCACAATCATGCCGAATTTCCGGTTCAAACGGAAACGTACTTCATAAGCGGCGACGGCGCCGCTGCTGGAGAGCTCCGCTGGCGTCGACGTCGACCGCGCAACTTCATTAATGTTTACGACTGGCGTGGAGCTGATCTCCGCTGTGCCGCTCGGATGATACTTGTGCCGCACATGATGCGAGCTGCACTCGAGCGGCGCATACGGCTCCTGGTTGTGCAGCGTTGTGTTGTAGAGCAGCGCCTTCTTGTCCGACTTGAGGCGTCGCGAGCCGCTGATGGACATCGCCTGGACTTGGATGTAGTAGGACGAGTTGGGCAGCAGTTTCTTAATCTCGAACTGATGGGTCTGTTTGGGTTAACGAATTGATTACTGGCTAGTTACTTGTAGGGTGTTTCGGATTAACAATAATATCAATCAAGTGTTTAATATACTTATAAAATTTTGTTCCCCCCCCCACTTACGTCCTTCACATAGCTGTTGTTGGTGATGAGGGATCCCTCCTTGCTGCTCACATAGAGCGACCAGTAGATTTTATACTTCTCCACGGGCAAGTTGGACTTGGATGGACACCAGACCAGCTTGACGCTCATGTAGCGCCTGCCATCGTAGTGCTTGGATATGATTTTCAGATCGCTGGGTGCCTTGGGCGGCTTGGGATCTAAAACAGGAGCTGTAAGGATTGTCGCATGAGGAACCGCCTGCTGACTTACTGCTGGCCAGGGTGAAGCCATGCGAGGGCTGCGAGTAGCCGCGGAATCCCAAAGCATTCACAGCCGCAACGCGCACCTGATACCAGCGACCAGGTCGTATGTTAAAGAAGATGTCCATGCTGTGGAGGGTAGATGTAGTGTGGAGGTAAGAATCGCTGCTGGGATGGGACCCGGCGGTGAGTACCTACAATTTGCTGCGACCGTCGGTTGTTTCCAGTATCTTCTCGACCTGCTGGGACTGCCACAAACCCAGCTTGCGGGGCGCATAGAGGCGGCCAATGTGCGAGCGCACCTCCACGTGGAAATAGTAGGGCAGCAGCGACGACTCAATGGTCAGCTCCACCTTGTGGCTGCGCGGCAGCTTGTAGTGCAGGATTCTCGGTATGGGCGGCAGCTGTGTGGCATTGCGCAAGCCCAGCGGCTCCGCACAGATGGGCCCGCAGGCGGACGGACAGCACTTCTGCACCTCGATGCAGTCATGGTCGTAGACGCAATTGTCCAGGCACAACAGACGCGCCTGGCGAGCGTGCGGCCGGCTGCTGGGACAGCTGCCCGCCCGGGGCGCACGCAGCAGCTCCAACCTGCACTGGTCGAGACAGCGTTGGGCTTGGCTGCTGTGCTCGCAGCGCGCGAGGCACTGCAGCTCGATGATCTTGTCCTTGATGTCGGTGCTGTCGCGCTGGCGCTGATGCAGGGCGCTGCTGGCGCTGGCGCTGGCGTGAGCGGGTCGGCTGGCCAGCAGGGCCAGCGCTAGCGTTAACATGATCAGCATGTTGATCACTGGGGTGGTTCGGTGGCGGTCAATCTGCAATAAATGTTTGCCAGATGATCAGCTTTCGTCTCGCTCTGTCTCGCTTGCACTCAGCGCATTCCGTGCATTCATAATTAACAGCATGCATATGTATGTTGATTATGCTGAAGGATCGCTCGAACCGGTTTATTCCATTTCGCCTGACCAACTAACTAATCATTCTTTGCATTGGTGCCCCGTCGATCCCCTACTCCGTTCACCCAGACGCAATGAAAATGCAAAAATACATAAATGTATCTCAAGTGCTTGACAGGACTTCAAAGCGCGCATCACGGTGCGTGCCACGAACCCAACGGACAGATAGACAAACTGCAGAGATAATCAGAGACGCGCTCCACCGACTTGCACGATACCCTGGTCGATCATGTAGAGGGAACCAGCTAAATAGCTGACAATGATGGATCACCTTAGCTTTTGATATTTATAATATGCATATCTAACTGTCACTCTGACAGATTAAAAAAAAAAATAAGATATTAAATTTGCTAAAAAATATATGCTACTCTTTAAAATAAGACCTTTAAGTCTATCTTTAAGTTAAAAAATAAATAGTTGGGTTTAAAGTTTATAATCTCTAAGTTGACTTTAAATGTTGTCATGAATGTTATTTGGTTAATAAAAAAATAAGACCAATCAATATTTAATAGGACTATCTTTAAGTTAAAAACTAAAAAATTCGGCTTAAAGATTATAATCTCTAAGTTTACTTTAAATGTTGTTATGAATGTTATTTGGTTAATAGACCCAATTACAAGCACAATAAGAAGTCCCATTTGCTGCTGGCCGAGCGTAGTTAAATTGCAAATGAATGCTGTCATTCCTGGTACTGAGCAGCATTCCTCGGCGATCTGCCAATTGCTCGGAATTGCCAGCTAAGCCAACCTTTTTAAATTGGCATGCAGCTTCCAATCCACATAGGGTATTTAGCACGCAAATGGGAAACTAATGTTTTATGGTTTGGTCCCCATGTGTGTGTGTGTGTGTGTGTGTGTGTGTGTGCTGTTGCGTGTGAATGTGCAGCGAAGAAAATAAAATCATGAAAACTGCGGCTACGATGAATGTGCGCATGCAAGTGGATGTCACCAGATTCACAAGCACACACACACACAGACACACACAGAGATCAGGCACTATATAGCCGGGCAGAGATCTCATCACAGAAGCCCAGCCAGCAGATGCCGCACATGCCAAGACGATACAGATACAGACACTCTGGGAGCAGCATTGGCGGCAGCAGGTAACGGGACGAGGGCAACGTGGTCGGGCCGAATGAAGCAGCCACAAACGCAACAGAACAAACGACGGGGGATGTGTGTGTGTGTGTGTGTGAAGGGGGGGGGGAGTTGGGGTGTTGGGGATGCGGGGCGCGATGCAGCAGCAACTGAGGGACATTAAGCGACAAATGAATGTGCGACGATCGGCGGCAACAACAATCACAACAACAACTTCGAATGCTCTAGTCGAGCATGAACGACCAGAAGTTGCCCTGTAAACTGCACGCAGCTTCTGGCCGACGTTTTAAGACTTCCTTCGAGTAGAAGGATAAATTAATAACATAAATTATTTATATAATATAGATGAGGACTTAAGTACTAAGCGAGGTATTCTGAAAATACTGGAAAGAGCCTTGATTTCCGACGAAACTTAAGAGATAGATTAAGAAAACTTTATATGAGCTTAAATACTAAATTTTAAATATATTAATTAGCCAACTCATATACAGACTGTCGGGCTAGGATTGATATATTCAGATATTGAATATATAATAACATATCCTTTATAAGGCATTATACCCCACCAGGCTGTAGACATTTTCAATAGGTATTTGGGTATAACAACAACAACAACAACCACAACGCCGATGACAACAAGATGAAATGCACCAAGTTCCGCGGAACGCAAAATTTGCAACAAAATTGGGCAGTAAAGCTGGCAAAGCAGCGCTGTCATATGGAATGGACTGCGTTGATGAGGCCGCTGCTGTTCCCAGCCAGGATGGCTGCCTGGTTGGCTGACTGGCTGACTGGCTGTCTGGTCCGTTGTGTCTTGAGTTGTCTGGCTGCCGCTGCGTAGTGGCAATTAATTGCTTTTAACGATTCAAAAATTCAAAATTATCTTTTTTATGCTGCACACACACACACACACACACACACATATATGTATCGGAGCACACACACACGCACACCCCTTTAGGCAGCGGGGCTAAAAGATCCGGATCGATTTCGTTGACGTCGCTGCCGCTGCTGCTGCTATGATAAATCGTTGGTGGTAGTTGGCTCTGTTGTAGCTTTTATTTTGCCCCCCAGCCGCTACGTCTGCGTTCTTCGGAGCTTAGCACAATAGCTTCGGCCCGAGGCTGAGCCAGAGCCAGAGCCAGAGCCAAAGCAACTGAGACTCTGCCAGTGCTGGCGACAATGGCCAGCCAGCGAAGCATCAACAACAGTGTGTAATATGATGCAAATCGTTTAACACTTTGACCAACAACCAGCAACAACAGCAGCAACAACAACAACAACAACGACATCGTCATCGCATTGTTGCTGCTCCTCAAGTGCAGTGGCAGTCGTACATAAAAAGTGTTTACGTTTAAGTAAACGCAAGAAGAGCAAAGTAAACTACCAAACGGGGAGGCAGAAATCACCAATTTCGGATGTCACGAACAGCTGATGCTCTACAACAACAAAGTAGACACAATTTATCAGATAACATTAAACATTAAATTAATACCCCTTATTATCCTGAGTAGGGCAAAAAAAGATATTATTTAAGCATCAACAATTTAGCAAGTTATTTAATAAGCAGGCTATTTATATATATATATATTTATACCCAGTTTAAGCCAAGTTAACTTAGCTTTCAACTTTAGGAAAAAAATTTATTTTTTAAATTGAATTTAACCTACCTATTTATTCTGAATAAATTAGCGAATTAGTGTGCTTAAAAATAATTATTATTATTTTATAAAAACTACTTTAAATCTAATTCCAACCTGTTTAATAAAGTCTCCCACTGAGCTTTATAGTTCCCAACTTTTATGGACTCTCTTCTTCTGCAATAATGCGTACATAATTTTTATTTTTCTCTGCGGAAATTAGGCTACTAAATCTAATTGGTTAAGTTAAAGTATGCTAATCTTTAGATGGGCATTTCTTTATAATAGCTTTGCAATTAAATAAACTAAAGTCTTCAAAGTGGGAAACCGATTTCGGCAACTATAAAATTTATCTCTTTTTTAAATTAAATTTTGCAGTGTAAGCTTTTAAACCCAATTTTATTTGGTTGTGAACGCTTTTCTTTTAAATAAGCAACAACTTGTGCACATTTAATAGAAGCTGTAAATTATAAATGATCTGAGAGTTTTTCGTCGCCGAAGCATAGCGCTTGAACATTTCCTACTCAAATTGAATGTACTTAAAATACACTAGCCGATTCAAGATTATCAGGGATGAGCGCACTTTGGTTGCGCTAAATACCTGAATTGCACAAATTTTCATTCCGTCTGAATATAGAACAATTTAGTCACAGTCCCAAATAGTTCTATATTCAGACAAATTGAAGCTCGCTAGTAAACAAATATAAAGTAATATTATTATTGCATCGTCGATCATTTGTGCAAGTGGATTCGATCAGTGGCCTGTTTCTTAGTCTCTTCTTCTTTTTTGGGAGTTTCTCACATTGCGGCAAATTGTCCATTTAGTAATAACATATTGAATGCTCCGCTGAACATGTGCACACTCTCAAGTGAAGAATGACAGCAAATGGTTTCAAATTCTAGGCTAATTTTGCAGTTGCCGGTTGCAAGTTTCAGGTTCAGGGCATTGGATACGCTACGCTAATGGTGGCAGTGCCGCCTTACTTCCGATGCGAAGGGTATGACGCGGACGACTTCGCAACGGCGAGCATAGCATAGCGGATGGACACGGAGCGGTCGTAAGTGTTGCCTGGGCTGTGGTGGGCTATGGTGCGGCGTTGCATGTCACCAAAGCATCCCCATCTTCACATGCCGCGTCGCCCCACTCTAGGCCCCTGGCCCACATACTTACCCCCGCCGATTGCCGCAATTAGCACGAAGGCAATCTCATTTTACGCCGACCAGATTGCACAAATGGCAAGCAAACGAGCCGAGCCAAGCACTTTTTTGTTATTGTTGTTGTTGTTGTTGTTGTACTTACACTTGACGCACAATAAGCGAATTGGCACTGACAACCACCAGCACTGGGCGCACAAGTTGGCACTGGCTGCAACACCACCCAAAACGCCACGAATCTGGCAGCAGCCTGGACACCAATGTCGATCGATCGTTGCTCGCGTTTATTATTTAATTAAGCCGCGACTTTATCTGCTCGGTTTATTTTTTTTTTTGGTTTTTGAGGCTGCGACTGCGACTGCGACTGCGACTGCTCCTTGCTTTAAGCTCGCGTGACCGTCGCGTTGCACCCACAAAGACTGACTGACACACTGAGCGGACGACCAATTGCATTGCATCTGGATGCTGAACAGCCGAACAGTTTCGCTCGCTCGGCCTGCTCGGCTGTTCGGCTGCTCAGCAGCTCGTTCGGCTCGGCTGTGACGTTCGGCTCTCACGGCGCTCGCGAAATCGTGCTCATGCTCCAATTGTGTCGCGTCTCCGAGTGCCGCTGGCAGCGCATCGCCAAAAACAAAAGATCGCATTATTTATGTTACGCTCTGCTCCTTCGTCGTTCGTTGTTGCTGTTGTTGTTTTTATGCTCTTCTTCTTCTTCCTGTACTGCCCATTCATTCAGAGTTTCATTAAAGGACGCTTGTGTGTGTGTGTGTGAGTGCGTGTATTTGTTGTTGCCCCACTAATGACTCGATTGCCATTGTTTTTGCATGCACCAATTATTTTATTGTATTTTACATAAGCATGTGAACCATGTGAACCATGTACACATGTGTGTGTGTATATATATGTATGTATATTCACGTTGTTACTTCAACGGGCACCTCAAAGCATATGAGATTTTGTTTGTTTTCATCTTTGGCCTCCCAGAGCATACTGCCCCTCATCTGCAATCAGACAAATAAAGATATTATGAGCACAGGTGGGACTTAAAAGTCGATTCAATTGATAATGGCACTTACCACCGGCAAAGTGGGATTTACAAAAATATTTGCCCAGTAGCTTTTGCTATCGTTCACGTTCAATATGCAGTTGTGGTCGCCATCGCAGGGATCGGGAGATATGGCCGCCTCGGTCTTAACATAGGTAAAAACCCAGCGAACCTCATGCTTCAAGAACGAAACGCCGTTGCCTGCAACGGGATTAAAGTATTAAAATTCGAGTATAAATAATTCAGACATAAGTATATTTGTTGATCTTTTCGCCATTCCGTTATAAGCTCCAAAATAAAGTAAAAAATCCCAGCCCAAAGATCAACAAATAATGTTTATAGGGTATATAGCTTACAGTCCTTTCTATACATACTTTAATTTTTATAAAATTTCCCCCACCTGAACACTCGAAGAAAGTTAGCACTCATTCCATTTTCCAGTGAAACGCAAATTTTAATGGCTTTGCCACTTAAGATTTTAAATTATAGATCGCAGTACAAATTAAAGTACTTTAGCGTTTATCAGTTTCTTTCCTAATTGGGTCTCCGAGTTCTATTGGGCCGGTGTGCAGGCAGTCCGGCCAAATAATGTGCTGATTAATCAAAACACAGTTAAGCTCAATGAGGTCTATTTATATATTCAAAATCCCTGATATCGCTAACTGAAATTGCATTGCGAACACATTTAAGTAGCTAACAACCGATCGGTAGTCGAGTCGTGTTTGTATTTATGGGCATTATACACACACACACACACACACGCATAGGTGTCGATGTAGTACTACGGACAGGCCATAAACGAAGTCGTATAATGCAAAATTGCTGGTATTATTTTGATTTAGACGCCCATTTGATCAATTATTTTTATGACTTGTATAACAGCACATTATCGCCTGCTCCGATTCACACGATGACTTCCCTTCCTTCCTTTCCCATCCGCTGCTGATAGGTATGTTTCAAGTACCTCCCCTTCCCCTAAAACACACACGCACACACACACACACATATATGATTGCGTTCGTCTTAGTTTATAATTCTGTTTCCGATTACTATAGCTTAGCTATAGCTTTGCGAAAGCGTTTAAAAGAATTTGAATGCATGGTCGCCTCGTTATCAGCACGTATTTACCGTTATCATCGAAGAGCACCGTAACCTTAACAGTGGAATTGCGAGCCATGGCACAGGGCACCTTCGTACAGCTGTCAATGTTCAGGTAGTTCACATGATACAGGGAACCTGCAAAGTCGACAAGATTAAATATATAAACAAATGCATTCCTCTTCAAATTCTACATATTAATTGTGTGATTTTGGATGGAGCTTATTTACTAGGCGGGCAGTACGTGCGTTCTGTGCATACTTTACGCTTCAGTGCCCACAATATTAAACACAATATTGGGCCCCAATCGGAGCGGCCATTTTGCTTAAATAAAACCAAGAATGTATGACTCTCTTCGCAAACCAAGTATTTATTACCCCTTTAAATAAATAAAAATATATATTTATTTTAAAATGCGCCTATGATTTACCATAAATAATATTTTAAGAATTTTGTTAAATAAACGAAATATTTTTAGATCTAAACAAATAATATAACTAAATACCACAGTTTTATCAGCCATTATTTTTCTATTCAAAAGTGCACTATAAATATTTTATAATATATATTTCATTAGTTCGGTCATCGTTCATGGGTAATATTAAAAGTTGTGAAGTAATGATGACACCACCGTTAGTTGCAACTGAGTTTTTTCCACTAAGTCTAGCGTTAAAAATTGATTAGTTCAGTATGAAATTGATTGGTATCAAAAACAAAAATCAGACCTGTTTAATTTGTATTTTTTTCCCACTATTTATTGTGAATGGGAAACTTTTCTAAACCAACAAAATTTGACACTGATTAATGCCATAATTCTTGCATATCAGCATAGACGATAGTGTCTTAACCAAAGCGCACTTACCATTTAAAATGCGGAGGCTATATTTTAATGACTTAATTTAGTGACCGGAAAATTAGCAAATGTTCAAGATTATTAACAAAGAACTAATTATTATTTTGATTTATTGGCAACACTCAAGTTTTTCAAGCCGAACGCGATGAGTAATTGTGGAAAAAGAGTTTTTAACTAAAGACGCAGTAAATAGATAGGACATGATATTATCTATATATACTATATAGGACTTGATAAATGTGTTAAGCTTGTTTTCTACTGCAAGCTTAGGTGATTGGCAAATAATTTAAACGATTATTTGTGCATTCTGTAAATTATAATAAAAATAGCAATAAACAGAAGGGTTTATAATTGATTGCAATCAACAAGGAAGATATCTTGTTTTAGATCTATATAGTATAACTATATATGTAAAGAAGGTATAAAATGGAACGCAAGTTCTAAAGTATGCTAGATGAGTAAGAATATAGATTTAAAACAAGAATCAGGTAGTATTTTTAAGGTATAAACATTGGCCCAACTCTGACATTTTTTAAAAAGTGCACAGGTTTTTTTTTATATATTTTAGTTTAGAAACTAGCCAATGTTCCACTGCTCTTAACAATGTTTTAAATACCAAACTCATTAGATCTGCACTTTTTTCATAATTAAGAAATCCTTGGCAACTGAAAATTAAAGATTCGTTCTAACATTCCAGGATAACTTATTGTTTGTTTTTGCCAATGGCCAAATAGTTATTCAGATTGTTTTTAAAAAATATATCCCATGGTTTTCAATGTTAAGTTAGACTATAAATAAATTCTACTCGCAGTGTATTATAATTATTCTATAGGAAAATAGACTTCAGCATAAATTCTATAAATATTTAGACAATAGCAAACATACTGATTAAAGTCCACATTCCGCTTCACACAGGATCGGCAGATCCTTATGGATGCTAATCACAAACTCACCGCAGTCCTCAAAGGGCAGTGAACGCAACGACATCAGCTTCTTGTAAGCACCATCTCTGCTTATTTTAATGGTATTGGCCGCCGCTATGTGAACCACACAAATGGCCCAGAGTATTTTGAGGTAGTAAACAAAACAGCCGCGCATGGCTTAATCGAATTTTAATACAAGATCGCGGCGATTAGAATATCGAGCACAATGTTTGGCCCAGCCGAACACACAACCAATTATGATTAGGACAATAACAAAGGCGAACGATAATGCTGTGTTTTATTGATCAAAGAGCGAATCAACTTTCATATGATACGTTTGGTTTCACGGCAAGCAGGTGACTGACATAGGCGCTCCAGCTACCCACTAACTAGTGGCATTTAACTGGCGGTATCTACAATTAGGGGGCGCACACTTAACGGCATTAAATTCAAACGAAAATAAATAATTTGTGTATACTCAACCAATAAACTTTGATTTATTGGCTGTGAACGGGCTATGGCCGACTGATTGGAGAATGAAAAGTCGCCTACTAGGTGGAAGGTAGAAGGTGTTGTCTGACTGATAAAACTTGATCGGGCAATTCTAAAAATTGTTTCGGGCTGTCCCCATCGAATTTGGAACATGACGATAGTAGATTGATCTTGTCATGGCGACTCGACTAGGGGATACCCTTATTCCAATTGTACACTAACAAAATATTCAATAAGTAGTACATTTTATATAAGAGTGATTTTGCTGTGTATAAAGGACCCTAATATATACTTTAAGACTCTTTCTTCAATCGGTTACATCCACTTTCAGACAACAAATATACCCTCTTTAACCATATTAATTGGGTTAAGGGTATAATTGTTTGTGCTTGCTTGCAATTGACTTGTCAGATTTATCAAATTAGACGACACATTTTATTTATTAACTTCTGTTTTTCTTGAACGATCTTAAATCTTGATCTGACTTCGAGGGTTGAGTCATTTGACACAAATAGCAGGTAAGACTTCTGCCAATATCGATTTATACAAAACGATCGAGGTGTTTATATTCGAAAAAGATAAGGCTATTTAAATTTTGCATATTTAATTTCTTTAAATAATACGGAATTTGCTTTACAATTTAAGTTTTTAGATAACTTATTTTAATATAAGCCTGTTAACTAAAATCACAAAAATAATTGCATACTTTCAGGAGGCGCAATTTAAATTCTTCTGTGCGCTTTCTAGGCGAACCATTGAAATTATATTGCATACTTTTAGGCTGAACAATTAAAGGCTACTGTGTGAAACATTTGAAGACAAAGCAATTAACAGGCGAACATATGAACATATTTGTTTATAATTTTTAATGTGTGCGTAAAATTATACAGATGAGGGAAACGTTCAGGTAAGCTTATTAATTACAAATATTTTCCTCCTGTTTGTCCCAACTAGAGTCTGGCCAGGCAAAGCGTGCTGGTGCTTGCCATGCTCTCACAGTCGCCTGTGCAGGCGCCTGTTTCCAGGGAGTCCACCGATTGCGACAGGTTCTCTGCCGCGTTCGGCAACAGTTCCTGGCTAAGAGCGTGGGTGTTATAGCAGAGCACCAGCTTTGTGTTGAGGCCCTCGAAAATGCTAACAACACTCGGCTTGAGATTGAAGAAGATAATCCTTTGCTGACGACGGCGGAAGTCGTCCAGCATGGAGGAGATTACCTTGGCGGCGGTGAAGTCGGCTGCGAAAATGTAGGTGCAATCGATGACAATGGGCAGCGTTGTCTTGCTGCCGGACTTGAGCACCATGTTCCTGACGAACTCCACGGAGGGAAAGATGAGACAGCGATCGGGCGTTATCTTGATGAACTTAATGCCATGCTCCGTTTCCAGCTGCTCCAGGGTCACCTTGGGCCGCGCCGCATGGTAGAGTATAAAGAGCTGATTGGCACCAATGGCCACAACGATGCCAATCTCCAGGGGCAGCACCAGGCAGGTGATAAATGCCAGCACCCCAGGCACAAGATCGGAGCCTGCAAATTAAGCAGAATTGAATAATAAATAAGGATTTAGCGATGACTTGGAACTCACGTTTGCTGCGCCACATTGGACCAACGATCTGGTATTGCACCTGAAACACTACAGCCGATATGATGATGGACGCCAGCACGGCCTTGGGAATGAAGTAAAAGTACTCGGTAAGGTAACTAATCGAGAGCACCACGATAATGCCAATGTACAGATTGGACATGTTGGTGCGACAGCCGCTGGCATTGTTGACGGCAGAGCGGGCCAGGCCGCCGTTGCTGCGATAGCCGCTCACCAGGGAGGTGGCAATGTTGGCCACGCCGGTGGCGAACAGTTCCTGGCTGACGTCGATTTGCCGGTCCTTGGCAAAAGCCTTGCAGACGGACACATTCTCCAGCAGCGCAATAATCGGCACGATAATCAGGCCGTAGCCCAGACTGTGCACCATCTCGAAGAAGCTCTCGCCGGGCACAGCGGGTATGCCAGCGGTGGCATTGCCCGGCTGTGCCTCGATCGTGAAGTTGGGCAGCGAGATTGTCGGCAGACCGGGCGGTATATAGCCCGTCAGGCGGAACGGATTCATGCTGTTCGCCTCCAGATACATGGCCACCAGAGTGGCGCCAATCACAACGCTGGCATTGCGCGTGACGCCCACAAATTTGATCACCTCATTGAGCACGTTCTGCAGTCGACTACGTTCGGTCTTCTCCTTGGCGCCCAGGCGAATTTGGCTAAGGCTGCGTATGGCCAGCAACAGGGCCAGGCAGCCAAAGCCAAGGCAGCTGTCCCAGATGCGCAGGTTCTCGATGTCGCGGATCATGCTAATCCAGCTCTGCAGGAACGAGCCGCCCTCACTGTTCACGCCCAGAATGTACTTCATTTGGGAGGTGAGCACGATGAGGGAGACGGCGCTGGTGAAGCCCGCGCTGACCGGACCCGACACGAACTCCACCAGGCTGCCCAGCTTGAAGATGGCCATCAGGATTTCAATGATGCCCGTGAGGAAGGTCAGCAGCACAGAGCGTGCCCAGGAGCCCTGTGCAAACTGAAAGGTCATCAGTGAGGCGACAGCTGTGCTGCCAATCGTATTGTCCTTGCAGGTGCCCAACAGCACGTACACAAAGCAGCCCAGGAAGGAGCCATAAAGACCCGACTCGGCGGGCAGACCCACCACCCCCGAATAGGCCAAGCCTTGGGGTATTACCGTAAGACCCACTGTGAACCCGGCTATCAGGTCACCGTAAGCATCGCTCCTGTTGTACTTGGGCAGCCACTCAATGATGGGCAGACGCTTCTTCAGGGTCTTCATGCGACACGCATTCCGCGCATAGTTCATGCAACACGAGGGCGTTGCGTCATTGTCCTGCTTGGTCACCTCCAGCTGCTCGAGGCTCTTGCACTTGGAGGTGCGATGATCCGTTAGCAGTATGAAGTCCGTCGCTGAGCTACGAAACTGCGCCTCCAGATTCTGGCTGACTTCAGTGCGCTTGCGAAAGGTCACCTCGTGCTCCAGCGTGGACATTGTGCGTATTACCCGTGCTTAAGTCCGGTAGCTTGGCCGTGCACTGACTAACTGCTGGCGCCGGATGCGATCTTATCGTTGCTGGCCATGTTTGCCCAGCCAAAATATATGTGGGAACGGGACGCCAGTTGTTTGTTTCGGCCACACTTCTTCGACTTGCTGCTAACTGAAAGATTTTTGTTTGGCTTCGCATTATCGGGCAATTCAACTGGCACAGTTGTCACCGATGCTTTAAATTTTCCATTAATCAATTCGGGTTGATTTTCAGCGACAAAGAAAAAACAAATAGATTGAGGCTCGCATATTTTCTATGATTGCTTAGAGCAATATTTACATTGATCGGTTTAACAAAATACGCATTTGGCATAATTTTTTGAATTTTTTTGTGTTTTTTTTTTTGGTTTATTTAAGTTTAATGTTTTTTACATGATTTTTAAAAATTGTATTTTAAAAGCATCGTATTAGATCATATAAAGTAAGATATATCATTACAATATACAATTGTATCCGTTTGTTTTTATGCGTATTTAAACATAGGTGTAATATTATGTTTAGGCAATTTTATAATTCAATAGCAGTAAATTGTTTTCAGAGACCATGGCTATATGTATATGTATCATATATAATTATGTTTATATATATATATATATAAAGGTATTATGTATGTATGTGTATGCATGTAAATATAAGCTCAAGCACTTTCCATGTGCACACTTTAAAATTTAAAACTAAACGAAATAAAACAAATTAAATTTTGAATTTAACCGATTATAAACAATATCAAATCCGAACTAAATATTCTTTTTAAAAAATTACAATTTGCGAAATATGCGCGTGTGAAGCGGCAGCGTAAAAATCTGAACAATCCGAATTGACAATTGCTTAAGGAAAGACTTTTTTTAAGGTAACAACTCGATACAAAATAAGCTGCTTCGTTTTGGTAATTGTAAATTTCAACAAGGCCAATAAAGATAAATTGAATTTGTTTGTGTGTGGATGTACGTGTGTGTGTGTGTGTGTGTGTGTATGACAACAAACATTTGCATAACTCAAATAACAAACAAATGATTAGGTATATGGTAAACGAACACATGGCCCAAAATTTGGCCCAAAAAATATGGTAAATTATAATTAAACTAAATTAAAGAACGCAACAAACATGAAACAATAAATTGAGCAACCAGCTGGGAGCACAACTTTTCAAAACAACAACAACAAGTATGATGTATTAACTATATAATGTGGTTCATATAAGCATGTATATCATGTATACACATATGAGTATGTGATAGGCATCCTCCCAATGCTGCCAGAACGTCTCGGCGCCTATTGCCAAACGCCAATGGTATAGTTCCTGCTCAGATGACCCATGCGACGCTGACGACCAACTGCAAAAACAGGATTCAAAGCCAGGATTAGTAAATTACAATTGCGTTGTTCGGTTAACGTTAAAAAGACGTAACACCAACAGCAGAGCAAAAGATTGGTTAAGAGTTGGAGTTTTTATATAAAACGAAGCATGACGCACAATACACTGGCGGCTTATATCAAGTGTCAACATTGAGCTTACAGATATAGATATTGTGAAATCAGAGCTTAAGATTGACATAAGAGCCGCTAAGCTGTGCTATAAATATTTGCTAAGCTACTTAAAGGCTAAATACACTAGGCCAGCGCGTTAGAATTGACGCGTCTGGTGGAAGATAACTTAAAGATACATAGATGATATACAACAAATATCTATCAGATACTTTACGTACTGCATGTTAACATCATTCTTCGGTGTTAGTTTGCGGCTGGTTGTTGGGTGTGGGTCGTTTGGGTGGTATTGTACTTGATGTTGTTGTTGTTGTTGGTGGTGTTGCTGATATTGTTGTTGTTGCGGTTACACATAGGGCGGTGTTTAACAATCAAAGGGGGTGGGAAATCACATGAAGATTGTTGTTGATCTTGCTGAGAATGCTTGCCGCAGTTGTTGTTGCTTTTGTTATTGATGTTGCTCTTGTTGCACTTGCATCAGGTGGTGGTGTTGTTGTTGTTGTTGGTGGTGCTGGTTCTTTTTAATTAGTACAAAGTTGGACAATAAAAACAAAGACACACACACGCTCACACACATTAAAAGGTTGCTGTTGTTGTTGTTGTTGTTTGTTGGTTGTGGCATGTTTTGTCTTTTTATTTACGCTGATTGAGGCGTTTCACACGTACTGCAAGACATAAAGAGAAACATAGAGGAAAGATTGGAGAAGAGAGAGAGAAAAGACAAATACAATGTGATTAGTTAAATTGTAACATTAAACAGAGAATGTGTTTTTTTTTTCGGGGTTAATCAAAATATACAACAAATTGTCAAATATTCAAACGATCAATCAATCAATTGCGGAAATACAACATTCAATGTTAGGCGAGAAAACTTCGCCTTTTTTGGCTTATTTTTTTTTTTTTAGTAAAAACTGCTCGCAAGTCAATTAAAGTTCGAGCAAAGATTCTTAAGAGCTAGTTTAATTTTGGGGGCTGGTTTAAGCAAAATTTGGAAATGCGGCGGGATAATAAAAAAAACTTTTAGTTGGGCATATGTTAAAATGGCAGCTTTTGGCAGTTGTTTTATTTGATATTGTTATTGTTTTATTTTTGTGGCACAAACAACAAAGAATAGAGTAAAAAGTTCGGGTACCAACTGTTCGATAAAATTTTGCGCGGAAAGTTATGCTAGATTTACATGGAGCTTGTTGTTGTTGTTGTTGTTTGGCTTTGTTGCTGTTGTGGTTGTTGTTCAATTGGGGCTGAGTTTCTTGTTGTTAGGTGGTTTGTTGAATTATAAAAAGAGCATAAACATTTTGGTTTCGGCTTTGCTGTCTCGCAGTTCTTGCTAATTTATTATAACTTTTATTTTATTTAAATATATTCATTTAGTTTATATTGCAGTTATATGTGGTTGTTGGTTTTTGGTTTTTGAGTTTTTAGTTTCACTTAAAAATTGTACATCGCAGTTTAATTCCTATACGAAAAGAAGTCGATTAGAGCTCGGTCAATTTTCACAACAACTTGTGAATGGGTTTAGTAGAAGCGGATGGTTCGGGATGTGTTTTAGGGTGTGACTGTGGCATGCAACATGGTTTAGGGGCAACATGCCATTAAAATTGTAACTAGGCTAAAATGCATTTAACATTAAAAAAAAAAAAACAATTGCACGACTGAACAAACAATGCGGTTTTTGCTAATACAAAAAATTTCAGTACGCTAAACAGTCTTGAGTTATGAGTAATTTCTTTTGGCTACAACAAACTGCATTCGCATCAATATAAATTTTTTTTAAATCAATTTTAATTTATACTATATATATGCAGCATAATTTTAATTCAAATTGAAATGCGTTTTTGGGTTAGGCGTCTTCTGTGATTATAAAGGAAACGTTTGGCGTAGAATTCGTGTTCATAGATACCTGTGTTAGAGATTAGACACAATTATACACATTACGCCTAAAGATTGTTTTTTGCTGGGGTTAGATGCCTTGCCCAAATATATCTCTTCTCTATATATGCTTGTATCGTAGATATATTTACATATGTATGTGTATCAGTGGTTCGTTCTGCGCATTATAAATATGTGTATATATATATATATTTTTTTTTTATATTATTTACTTCTTGGTCTCTCTAACGTTTTTAGATGCCAGCGTTGCAGTTGCTGCTTCTTTCATTTGCATTATCTTTTTAATATATATATATTGTTTACACGTTTAATTTACAAAGATTAAACTTGTTTTTTTATTCGGTTTTTTTAATTTTTAAATTACAAAACGCTTTAAAAATGTTTAGTTTAGTTGCTTTGATTTGATTGTTTTAGGTTTTTTTTTTGCATTGGTTTATTGAATTCTTGTTGATTTTCTATGCAGATTATTGAAAAATCTGAACTGCAGGCGTAATTCAAGATCTTTTCTTACTGTAAACGAGAAACAGAAACAGATAGAGAGAAATAGTACACATAAAACAAATGACAATAGACGAAACACATATAAGATAGAATATAAAGCGCATCGTTGAGTCGACACACTTGACTTTTACGTGTCTAAAAGAGGGCATCTGTCCGTCGGTCAGTCAGTCTGTCGATCTGCATGTCAAAAAAGGGGAGAGCACAAAAAGTAGACTGAACACAAGGGGAAAAACAAACAAGATACAATAAAAAAAAAAATAAAAAAAAACTGGTTGTGTGCGTTCAGCCCCTGAGAATCGTTTATGGGGCTGACTTTGGGGGGTTGGGTTAGTAGCACAGCAAATGCTGATGGATGGACGTGTCCCAGTTATATACAAAGATGAGTGTCAAAATGCATGAATAGCACGGCTGATAAAGACGACAACGATAATGTTTACAGTTGTAGCTTGTGTTGAGTTCATTTGATTTTTATATACACGTTCTTGGTCTGCAAGACGTTTACAGCTGGATCTGAGCTTTACTTTACACCATGGCCAAAACACAAAAACTGTGGGTGGAGTAAGAGGCAACAACAACAACGTTACTACGGGTGAGGCGAGGCGAGGTGAGCGAACAAGAACTGATCGAGTGGTGGCGGCTGTCTGACTGTCTGTACATTTTGGGGCTGTGTTTCTGGGCGGACTCCGCTCCTGTGTGCTTTGGTTGTGGTGGTGGTGTTTTCTTGATTCTTGGTTGGTGGTTGGTGTCTTCACTCACGTGTGCGCTTGGTAGACGCCCTCGTCGTCGTAGTTGGGCGTGACGGCCCGACTGCCGGGCACCACCATGTTATCGGGATCGATCTCAGGATCGAAGGCATCGCCGCCGCCGCCGCGTATAACCATATTATCGGGATCGACCTCCACATCATAGTCGGCCGGTGGCTGTGGCGACGGTGAGGGCGATGGTGACGGCGAGGGCGTGGCCGATTGGGCCAGCTCACGTTCAATTTCCATATTGGTGGGCAATATCAGTTTTGGCAAGTTGGGTTTGAGCTTTTGCACGCGGAAAACTGTCGTTGTTGTTGTTGTTGATTGGTTGCGGTTGTTTAATATACACATAGGACAAGTTGAGTTGAGGGTTTACAGTTTGATAATTTTGGGAATTTAAATATATAACAGATAATTGGTTAATAATGTTTTATATCGCAACGCTGTGTAGACAATTTGTCAAAAACATTCTATGGTAATTACAAGACACGAAAGTCGTTTCACATCACTTTCAAGGAACGAGAGACAATATTCAGGAGTTTCGATCAGGAGGATACTGTACATACATAGGTGATAGCTTTATGTGTATGTGAAGAATGACATTGAATTGCATAAAACTGACTTAGAATGTAAAACTGACTTAAATTATTTATATATATATAAATTTAGACAAATGATAAATTGTTGAGTTCTTTAAATGGTTGAGCGAATGTGATCTTAAGTAAGCTCCACTTATATGCATATTTCTAAACTTGGGTCAACGAGAAACGCAACGTAACGAGAGGTGATAACGAGAACGATAACGATAACGATAACGAGAACGATAACGATAAGGTGAACGCAACGATAAATGTGCTGAGATGTTAGGCTTAACGCTGGATGATAACTAGATGCCAAAGACGTCGGGCGGG
The DNA here is from genome assembly GCA_004143845.1 of Drosophila lacertosa. Taxonomy (NCBI): domain Eukaryota; kingdom Metazoa; phylum Arthropoda; class Insecta; order Diptera; family Drosophilidae; genus Drosophila; species Drosophila lacertosa. The sequence goes on along the minus strand of SCDZ01000389.1, from coordinate 18,519 downwards.
TTCACGAAACGATAACTGTTTACCTGGTTACCACAAGAAAGAAACAGAGAGAGAGAGAGAGAGAGGGGAAAAAAGTATATCAACTACTTTTTTGTTACCAACGCGTTTTGGGGTCAATTGGCAGGCTTAGATTTCCTTTTCATTCGGTAGGCCAAAGGCAGCTGAGGATGCGCAGGCTTTATCTGCGACTCCAGTTGCAGTTGATGAGGCTGCTGCTAATGCTGCTGCTGCTGCTGCTGATGATTGATTGCGCACAAGGCGGCCTGATGACAAAACATGATCAGAATCTGTTGCATTGGTCCAGGTGCGGGCCTTGACAAACTGCTCGAAAGCAGCCAAGCCTTTGGCCTTTGAGTGTGAGATGACAGCGGATGTAGATGCTAATGCTGATGCTGATGCAGATGCAGATGGGCATGACGATGACAAAGCGTCGGCACAGGAAGCTAACGTACCTTGTTGCAATTCACCTAAACGCGAGTGAGGTACACACGAGTTGCTCATGAATAAAGAAGACCTAAATAAATACGTATTTGTTTAACTCTATAGGATCGAGGGGATCGCGAGCCTAGCGAGCGAAGTGGCGAACGTGGAACCAACGTTGACAACCTGCGAATATTGCGTGGGGAGAAAGCCGCTGCCAATGGCAACACGGCCAACTTACTTCTGTCGATGTTGCGCTGCAGATGGGCGGCCACGCGATGGCGCGCATCGTTGAACTCCAGATGCAAGCCAAGTCGCAGCAGCGACGGGTTCTTCTCCACCAAATTGGTGATCTCCATTTCGATCTTGTTGCCAAGCACCGCAGATCGCTGTGAATAATTTAAGCTTTAGTTTAGGGGAAAAGTGGGAAAAATCATAATAGAACTTACCTGGTTGGAGGCCCTGAACTCCTCGATGGTGTGACACTTGAGCAGGGCTTGCACCAGCCTGACAATTATGGGCGGACTGATAAAGTTGGTTTCAACGTTTAATACTCTCAGGGTTTTGCTTTTCTCGATCGCTTCGGCGAGCAGGAGAGCTGTCTTATCGGTCAGGCCGACGTTTGTCAGCGATAGAACTTCCAAATGTTCATTCTGAGGCAGTGCGGCAATCAATTGTTCAAGCTTCTCATCAGATATATTCTGCACAAAGCGAAAGTGAGGACATCTCTCAAATCTGAATGAAATTCAAACTCACCTTAATGTTATTCAAGTTCAGGTCAATCAGCTTGGAGTCATCATCCTTGACGCGCTTAATCGACTCCTCCACATCTGTGCTGTTGGGCGGATCCATGGGGAACAGCTTCTGCTGCGTGGACTTTGTGATGCCATCCCAGCCCATGCCAACGGGCTGGCCCTTATTCAAAAGCGAGGCATGGTACTGATCCTGATTCATCATTGAGTGGAAGCCAAGAATGGCGGCCAAATCGATAATCTCCTCCTGTGTGGCATCGTTGAGCGCATGCTCGTACTCCTCGCCCATATCGATGGCGATCTGCTCCTCCACCTCAATATCACGCGCGTCACGCGGCGGCGGCACCCACTTCTTGCCGCGCACCGTGCCCTGCACATAAGGCTCGAACTCTGGCTGATCGGGCGTCTCGATTGCCTGCTTGTTGATGTGCTCGATGAGCTGTTTGCGATTCAGCGGCCCGGTGGCATCCTTGGTGCACTCGTAGCTGCAGCGCTGATCTGGCGGCAGGAAGTTGTCCTAAAGAAGACAATCAAAAAGATTTGTATATAATCTAAAGGATGATTTATAGATATTCCTTACATCGGGATCAACTTCTTTCGCCAGTATGGTTATCTCCTCCGGCGACAGCTGCGCCAACAGACTTTCCACATCCACATCATCGTACTCGCTCAAATCCTTGCCGTACAACTTGGCAGGCGTGGTAAGCGTTGTTGTCTTTGTGGTGGACGAAGTCTGCAAATGTCACAAAATAAAAAAGGAAATTTTGATTAGTGGATTTTAAACACTTCTTGGGGAACTTTTGCGTCGCACATTTTTTAATAGCTTAAGAGTTAGCGGTGGCTGCGGCGCACGCCGCTTGACCCTGGGCACAGGTCGGAGCTTGATCTTTTGGAACTCGGCCACAGGCACAGCGCTCTCCATGGCGGGTCGGCGTCTTATGACACTTATTGCGAATCAATAACTGAACAAACACACACAACAGTAAATAAATAAATAAAATATACAAAAATAACACAGTGCAAATCCAATTATGCAGCTATAAGCTGGCTGACTCTGACGCGGACGCGGACGCTGAAGGTGTGTGTCTGGGGCTGGGGCTCAGCGGCGACTGGCGTGCACAAGACACAAGACACCAAATTAAGGTGCAGACCAGCCCGAGACAGTCAAAGCAACAACAGTCGCAACAGTCGCAACAGCCGTGCAACATTTGCTTGATGCGCGGTTTGAGCCAAAAGCTGCAATCGCAACTGGCACTCAGTCAGTCGAGCAGCCAGCCAGTGAGTCAGTGAGTCTCTTGCTCCAAGTTGGCGGTTGGCGTAATCGACAGTCGGTGGCAATGTAAATTAGGCGCATACATTAAAAGCCTGTGGCGGGGTTGGCGGCGGGGGCAGCCAAGTGTGGCACGTTGTCTGCACTTAAATGACTTCCACATCGGAGCGATGCGCTCCGTGCTGAGTATGAAATCGAAGCCGAAAAAGCCCAAGCCAAGAAGCAGCTGCGGCGATAAGGCCGAGGGGCCCATAAATAAACAAAAGTAAAGCAGGCAAAAGTTGAAGCCCCAGCGATTGATTTGCTGTGGGAAAACGTTGCGCAGGTTTTTCTTCTTTGTGGCCGAGATTTATAGCCTGGCATAAAATGCAAAACATGGCCAAATAAATAAAGCGAAACATTTGCGTTCGCTGTCTACTTATAGCTGACAAAGGGCTCGAAGTCTGTCAGCTTTTCCACTTAAAAGACTGGCTGGCCAACGAGAGCCTACAATTTACATAAAATAATTGTACAGCACGCCGTGTGGACTGAAAGTTCTATCAAAGCGTGACCCAAACAAACAAACAAACAAACAAAGCCAACTGAACCGATTCGAACCCAAGTGAACCCAGCAGAGCAGCAGGCAAAAGCCAAATCAAAAGACGCTTCCAGAACTGGTTTCGGAGCGACCAAATGACGAGTGCGCCAGGAAGCGAGACTAACCACATAAACCACTTTTCGTACTTTGCTGCAACTTCAGTGCGCCATTTAAGTGAAACCGGTTTCACTGTAGAAAATAAGAGAAAAAAATAAAAAAAGACAAGTAAGAGTGCTTCCAGTTATAAGTGCTCGCTTAAAAGTTACCCTCTACACAATTACGAATTCATCAAGATATGCCTCTGAAACTTACTTTCTTTGATAAATATAATATTAGAGCATAAATTCTAAAGTTGGTTTGATGAAATGGCTAAAATTATTTAAGCTAGATAACTTAACTTAATTCAACATTTTAACTTGTCTAACCTATCAATACTTTAGCAGCCTGTACAGGGTATACAACAATACTAACAACTTTACACAAGCTACACAACAAGTTGGAGTGCCCGCTGGACGCCGCCTCCAACTCCAACTCCTCGCAAGCGTTGCTCGTAAATGGCCATGTTCAAATATATGCTTATATGCGTCCAAGTTTGGACGAAAGCTCGGCAGATGCTGCGTCCAGATAGAGATAGAGAAACAGACAGAGAGAGAGAGAGAGAGATGCAGCTAAACACTGTCGATTGACCCACTTTGGAGTGAGTGGCAGCCAAAAGGCGGCGGCGCTATTATGTCAGCCTGGCTCTAACGGCGCTCAGAATCGAGCCGAGCGCAGCGTGTTGACATTTCAATTGAGGGCAGACTTAGATTAATTGAAATAAACTGTTTTCGAGGTTGCCACATCAATGACGCAGCAACGGCAGCTGCCACAAATTGTGAATGGTTTGTCAATCTGAACTTCAATTGTGCCTCCAACAAACGCTTTAAACACGCCGTAAAGTCAGGTAGCAATAGCAGCCACGCAGCGCCATAAAAGAAATAATAATTGCAAAAATAATTGAGTTCATGGCACTCCCGAGACTAAAGCGAGAGGAGGTGCTAATAAATTAAATCTAAAAACAGGCACGAAAACGAGCCAAACAAATGTTAAATTAAAGCAACGAAGTTTTTCATACACTAATTGAAGATGGAAATGGAGAGTTCTTTAAAATAGAGACTGGAAATTGAGTGAAAAAGCATAAATGAATTTCAGACGTGCTCAAATTCAGTCTAAAACATTTACGACCTTTTGCTTTTGAAAGTTTCGATTTTGTAAACCGTGGATGAAAAATGTATTGAGGCAAGGCCAGCTAATAACAACTCGTTTTTTTTTTTTTTAACTTAACATTATCAATTAAAAGCATTAGAAATGACTTGGGGCAACGAGTTTAGTTAGCCAACTTGGTTTAAAGCGTAACGGCAGGCAACTGGTTTTAGCGGGGCTCGAAGACGCACCCACCATGCAAATGCACCGTAAACAGCATAAACTAGGTGGCGCAACGAGATACACATGTGTGTGTGTGTGTGTGAGTGTGTATATATCTATTTTATCTAGCAGATACGTTAGGCCGTACAGTTGTCAACGAAGTTATGTATTTAGCGGTTCGACTTGGATTTGGCTCATTAATTGCAACGGGCCTTGAAACGGGAGCAGATGTTGAGACAAGTTTCGTGGATCAACCCACAAAAAAAAAAAAAATAGATTGTGGCGAATAACAAAAATCAAAACATGTCCAATGCTGTTTTCGGTGATTTGCACATTTGCCGTGCCGTGGCCGGGACAGATGAATGTTGGCAGTGGCCAGTGACTGGCAAGTGGGTCAAGGTGCTTAGCTGATTTAATTAGGCGGCACCAACAGCTCGGGACTCGTTGCAAAGATCACGTTTTTCGAGCGGAAAATCTTTGCGAATAAAAAAAAAAAATACAATACTCACACACACAAAGCAAAATAAATCATGAAACACAAAACGCGCTCCGCTTCGGGCAGCAGGTGAAAAGTTGGCCGCCGCTAATGACTAATGGCTGGAAATGTGCGACGAGTGTGCGCCCAATTATGGCCAAGTAGGAAGTGCGCCGGGGTGCCGCTGAGGATGTGCACTCCACGCCTGCCAGATGCTGTGCGAATACCAGGAAATTGAGGTACTTGGCCAAATCACGTTAGGAAATACCAAAAATCTTAATTATCTTAGGTTTACTTCGCTTCGCAAATTAGCATGAAGGAAATTACAGTTGTAAAATGTGGGTGTGTGCGTGAGTGTGAAAATGAATTATCACAGCTGAGATTTATCTCGAATGCATACAGCAGAAAAGGTCTTCCGCACTCAACACATAGATGAATTTAAACTAAGCTATTCACAGCCATTTCTGCTTTTAAAGATTTCCTTTCAATTTATTATTTATATTTATTTATTCCATCTTTGGCCTGTGAAGCTGCAATTGGTCTATTTGGTCTATTCAACATGGTGCAACATTTTAGTGGCTGCTATCAACTTTACTCTGGTACTTTCCTTTGGTTCCTCGGGTAACCGCAAATCACATATTCAGTGAACAGCAATATGCTTTTATAGCTTGGCAATATTTTATGCAATTTGCATGCCAACAGCAGCAGCAGCAACAATAAAGCCAGAAGGCATGCTTCATTGCTGCAGCTGACAGCCGTGGCATCCACGACAAAGAAGCAACTAACTGAACGACACAAAAAAAAAAAAAAAAAATAAGAAGAAAATATAACTTGGCCCTGGAGTTGGTGCTGTGTGGAAAGTTGAGACCACTTTGGTCATTCTAAAGCACAAGTCAGTCGAGCGAGTGTTGAGTGTCGAGAGTGCTGAAAACTGAGACGTCGATAGTTCCGTTTCAGTGCATTCGTATCCGATGCTTTGCCGCCTGATTGGGCACGCACAGTAACCGCTGCCCAGATCTTGGCTAACAACAACAACAACAACAAAGGCCACTTGGCATTAGCATTGACATTGCAGCAAAGTAGCAAATTAACAACGGCCAAAAGCAGCTAACGACATTACAGACACTTGTGCACAGTTGGCAAGTGAAGCGGCAAAACTTTCCTCGACTGCGGTTCGATTTGTGACAAAAAACATTTGCACAGCTGTTGGCCAAGCAAAAACAAAAGCAAATTATTAAAAGAAAGAAAGTTGTCTTTTCTGATAATGAAGATTAAATACTCTTTGATGATACCACCCATGCCAGATGTGCAATACAATATTCTTGTTAAGCTGTTCAATTTCGATCGAATGGAATCTATTTTGTATAATAAGCTTGTCTTTAATACACTATTAATTTGACAGCTTTATAATATAATCCTTTGATATTGATAAGTTTTCGTTAACAAGTAAAAAGCGAGCTCAAATAACAAGCTATTAAGAATTCTTTTCATAGCTATTATTTTTCTACATTAAAACTATTATATTTAGTCTGTAATATTATTAAATTTTTGCTCGCACTTAAGAAGCACAATTAAACTTCTAGTCTAAGTCAAGTTTTATCAAGATTGCTTTAAATTTAAGTGTAGACACGTTTGCAACATTGAGACGGATTTTGTCTTTCTTTACAAATTTCATGACATACTTTCAATAGCCACAGCAAGGGTACAAAAAAAGAAAGAAAGAAAGAGTGAAATTTAGTTTACTCCATTTGTGGCTATATATAAAGCCAAGTGCGTAGATGGTTTTTTCTGCTTCTTCTTCTTTTTTTGCTGGATATTTGCTCAAAATGAGAAACGTGCAAAGCATTTCATTTGTCGTGCCGCAAGATCATCAATAAAATGTCAAATAAGCAACAGCTTAGCCCGGCAGCAAAACAGCATCCGCAGCAAGTTAAACTGGGGCGCTGGGTGGAACAAAGGCGGTGGGCGGTGGGTGGTGGGCGGGTGGTAGGGAGGCGGCTGTCGGTTGGCCGCATGAAGTGCGCAAAATTTATGTAGTTTGCATTTAGCCTTTGAATTTTAAGTGCGCAACTTTTGTCACGTCGCCGCATTTTAAACGTGCACGAAAAAAATTTACAAATTTTGTGAGACCGAAATGCCAGGGAACCTATATATACAGAAAAACATGCATATTTTCCCGAACAATAACAAAAGAGCGTAACATTATATTAAACAAAGAAAAAAATTAATAATAGTTGGGAACTGCGGCGAGTGAAAGTTAAATCAAACAGCAATTTCTTTGTAGGCTCTTTTATGCAACGCAAATGAAAACTCGTGTCTATACGAGTATGTAAATTTGTTGAGACCCGTTGGGCACACGCACAACGCGGTCTTTGGCCTGGCCATAATTAAGCGGCTTGTTTATACTACATCAAATAGTTTAAACATTGGGTAAAAGCGAGAGACATGTCATTGCGAGCACGCACGGTCTCTGTCCAACGTCTCTGTGGCCCGGCCAATGAACTCGGCCCAGTCGTTGACTGGTTAGAACTCTGCTGGGCTGACATTTGAATTGCAGCTAGCTGCAATTATAGTGCCTTCTGTTGCCAGTTGCGGGCAATTATGCAAATGGCCCAAGAGTACACAAGCGCCACATGCCACACAGTCCCTGCCAGACCACCGCAGCCCTCAAATTGGGCAACAACTGTTTGTTTGTTTGTATGTGTGTGTGTGTGTGTTGCAAATTACAGCAGCGGCAACCACAGATGACAGCAATTGGCAACACGACGCTGGCGACGATGTTGTAATCGAGTCTGATTTGTGCAAAGAGATTAAAAACAGAAAAGCGACGCCAAAGAAACGCGACCATTGCATGCAACGCGATTAAAAACGCGCGCACAGCATAAATCGCGTGCACACGCTGCATTAATAAGTGGGGGCGGCGACTGGGCGTGGCAGTTGCAACAACGCGCTCCTAATAAGTCACTAAGGCGAATTGCACAAATTGCTCGGCAAATTCATTTTCATTTCTATTATATACATTTTTGTTGCCGCCTAAAATGTTCAACATTCACATTCTTAATGTAAATATTTCAATTTCATGTTATTATCGACGACACTTGCATTGTATTTCGATAAATTAGAGCCTAAAGTAAAAAAAAAAGCCTTAAACAAGTTAAATATATGAATAGTTATAAAACAAATGATCAATAAAGAAAAATGTATGCCATGGTGCTATTTTTCCTGCCGCAGCTGTATACGTCATCGGGTTAGCACACCCTGATTTTGGTAGCTTTCGCTCATTTTTCTTAAAAACTAAAAACGTAACAATTCTCAGAAATTAAGTGATTATTAACAAATCTACTTCAAACTAAATAAAACAAAAATAAATGTTTTTATATAGTGTAATATATTTATGTAATTCTTCTTCCAAATTATCCGAAAAATTAACAATTTAAATTTGGTCATCTGGTTAGCAAACATGATTTTTTTTCCAATGTTTGCACTTTATTGGGTAAAAATTTATTTTTGATCTTATGTATTAACTAATTTAAAATTTTTTTATTATTTTAATAATGAGTTTATCCTCCCTAGTTAAGAATGATCTCCGATTTGAAAGCGACTCGTACAGTTTTCAACATAATTCAACGCAATGGCTGACCAAGTGCATTTAATGCCTTTACTCAATTCCTTTTTGGTGGAGCATTGCCTGCCAGATTCGTAAACTTCGTTTTGTCCTTTAATGAATGACTTAATCATCCGGGCAGTGTGGATCGGTGCATTATCGTGTTGAAAACACCATGATAAGTTTCCAAACAAACCTTTAAAATGGGGAAAAGCAGTTTCCAGAACGCTTTTATAAATGTTTGCATTCACTTCCGTGTTCAAAAATTTAACCTCCAACCGTACCATAGTAAGAGATTGCACCCCAGACCATCACACCGCCCACACGATTGATCAAGCTGATGTTCCTCCTACCGAAGATCGTGGAAATAATAATTGTACCCATCGGGACCCAAATTAAATTTCTTCTTATCCGTAAAAACAACATGGTGCCAATCAGACTTCCAGACAATATGATGACGTGCGAAATTTAATCGTATTTCTATCCGAGCCCCGTTTAGTTGTGGATTTTTCTTTAGTTTCCCTCGTTTTAAGTGTGAAGCATTCCATATTACTCTTTGAACTGTAGATAAGCTTGCTTTAACACCAACATCTGCCTTAATTTTTGCAGTTGATGCCTATTAGTCAGATGCTTCTTTCAAAATTTCTCTCCTAGTAGTATCAGAAATCATTTTATTATTACCGCCTTTATTATTTTTACCATATCCCGACTTATTACGTAAGAAATTGTAAATAAATGTTCAACTTCTGACGATTTTTTTTTTTCGATATTTCAGTTATTTAAAGCTTTAACTCTTCGTAAGTTTGTTTTCTCATCAACCGTTAGCGATTTTCATTTACCCATATTAAAGAATAAAAATTCAAAAGATAAATGAATGACAAAATGAAAATTTAAATTGTTCATTTTTCGGATATTTTAAGAAAAAAAATATAGAAAAATATTAAACTATATAAAAACATTAATTTTTGCTTTATTTAGTTTTAAATTGATTTGTTAATAATCCCTTAATTTCTTAGAACTGTTACGTTTTTTGTTTTTAAGAAAATGATTGGAAACTATTGAAATCAGGGTATGCTAACTTGACGCGCAGTTTATTTATATTTCTCAAAGTTTTAAACTAACAATGGCGTACGTAATTAACTACAAAATGGTGTACATATTTTATTTTTTGGAATCGTTTGATTTAATTATTTTTATTCATATTAGAAATACTTTGTTTAGATAACATTTACCGAGGGTTATATGAGGCCTATTTGAACACCTTGTAAAAATCTTGAGGCGTTATAAAAAACAAGCTGAGTGAATATAGAAAATGTAAAAGCACGGTGGTAGTGTAATGCTTAAACTAAAAATATATGTCTTCATATATTTTTCGTCTCCTCCACAGCAAATTTGACTGTTGAATATTGAAGTTCTATTTTGTAGCTCCGCATTTGGCTTACTCCACACATATAGAGGCTTAATCTTATCCGAAAATTTTAAATTTTGACTCGCCAGTGGAATAATACCGTCATCCAAAAATTAAAGTGCTCCTTCAGGTGATCCTTGGCCGATTTTTAACAGCACTTAATATATTTGATGCTAGGGAAAAGATTCTTGCTTCGTATTCTACTATACAAATTTTCTCTCGAAGCACTTGGTGAAGTTTTTTTTTGCTTCTAACCACTGAAATATTTTTTTGACGAAAGTTTAGAATTTTAACGGATCTACCGGACAATGATGCGTTTTAAAATTTTGGTAGCATTTCTACACTTGTACGTTCTATTTTTGCGAAAAGATTGGTAATTGATGCGCTGTACAGTGAAATTACTCCAAACAACTATCTCACCATTTTTTTTTTTTTTTGGCAAGAATGCCCATTTAGGATGGCCATTTTAGTACAAATTTTAAATGTTCCAATGTCGCACGTGGTCCCATTTAAAAAAATCAATTTTACTCTACGATCTACAAACAAAATTCAACGAAATCGACTCAAATGAATTGCTAAAGTAAAGGAAAATACGACAAAGTTTTGAAAAAAATTTCTCTGCCCATATAATGTACCTAAAAATGTTGGTTGAAAACCAATGTGTTTTTTTTTTGTTTTTACAAAGTGTTGGCTGAAATAAGCCGAACCTCTGAATATAAAACATAAAATGCATATGAAATGTGACAACAAAAATATTAAATAAAACTGGGTATTTTAACTTTAGTTCATTTAGTGATCTGCAATTCGGCTGTATTTTCTGCAATCATTATTAATAGGCAAGATACAACAAAAATAACAAAATGAAAAAGTGCGTTTTTTTGTTGGGGGTAAGATGTGCAGCAAAATAAGTGATCTAAATATCTTCGTTTGTAGTATATTGAGCGATAAGTAAAGATTTTTTGCAAAGAACCGCAAGCTTTTCCTGATCTGTTTATTTTTCAAACACAATGTCACTACGTTAAACTGCAGAAAGTGTTGGCGGAACTAAGTGCATAGAGGAAAATGATTAGGGAAGACGAATTAAAAAATTAGTGACCAATAAAAACATCGGCGCATTGCAAATTATGTTTTTAAAGCGTTTGAAAAAAATTTCGTAAGAAATTCTTCTACCGGAGCTCCAGCCCACATGCCCAGAAACTTCCATGGAGGGTCTCTGATGATATGGTCAGCAATTGGGCTTAATGGAAAGACTCCGATGTGTTTTATTAAGCATAAAATATTTACACAAAACGATCTACAGCTATTTAGGTGTCACCTGCACAATTCACCTAAGCTTTGTTACAAAATTCGTGAATTCCCTTTTTAAGTCCGGAAAAGTAAATTAGACATCAAAATTCTCCAAAGCTTGGTCAGTGCCACCACGCATAATGAAGGCGTTGATAAACAAAGGATGTTCTATTTAAAATATATTTATGACTTAATTTGCTAACTTAATGGTTTATATTTTTAACATAAGAATATAGAAATATTTCAAGTGAAAATGTTTAATTATTTTTGTTTTAATTAAGTTGAAGTCTATTGATAATTTTATTAAGTTTAAACCATAATTTGTTTCTTGAAAATATATTCAACGGTTCTGTTGTAATAATAACGAAGTGTCCTATTTACTTATTATACGCATCTTATTCATATGTCTAAGATTAATGATGGGATTAAAGTGACAGATATCTATAAATTATGTTTTTACACGGTATTATTTTGTTATATTATTAAAATTGAAATATCAAGTGTTAGTGTAGAAGTACTTGCCTATCATTTCGGTCTCGCGATCTATTTAGTTTATCGCTATCTGGGTCTTCGCGACGCCGATCACCTAAAAAAAAGAATATGGCTTAGATGTTATACAACATTTATAACCAATACAGCGACTATTTACCCTGCACGCCTGGGCTAACTTTGGTGTCATCACTGGATCTACGCCAGCTTGTAGTTCCTGCGTTGGCGTTATCACTATCATTTTTGTCAAGTTGGACTTCCGACAGTTTTTCATTTATAACCTCATCGTCATAACGTACCTTCTCCTGTCGACGTGCCTCTGCCAAACGTTCTTCTATCTCTAATTCTCTTGTGGCTGTGTCAACAGGTTTGGCCGATCCAAATACCTTTAATGAGTTTATACCACTTGGCTTAATTTCGACTTTTGAATCAGCATCGTTGGCCTGATCATTATCTGGTTTACTGATAATCTCTGGTAATGGAAGTGTTCGAGGTTTTAAATTTAGCTTTGGCCTTTCTTCAGAAATAGTTGTGTCATTTCCCAATCCAGATTCATTTCGAATGCGGTATTTCTCAGATGTTTGCTCTCGTTCTCTTCGCGGAGGTGAAAAATCCGTGGATGGCTGACGGCTATTTGTACGCCATGAGCCAGGAGTATTGTTTTCTTCTCTTTCTATTATAGCTTTCCGATCTCGATTAAAGCTGCGATCGAAATTTCCAGAATATCCCCCGAAGCCACTTCCGTTATTTTGACTATCTCGTCTCCAATTTCCTGAGTCTCGATTTTCAGTACTATTACCAAAACCTTCAAAACGACGATTGCCTTTTTGTCGATTTTGTTGATCGTTTTCATTAGACAATTCAATGCGAATACGACGACCTTTAATTGAAGGATCCGGCAAACTGAGCACATGTATTAAATCGTCCCTATTTTCTAACTCAACATAGCCAAAGCCTCTGGACCGGCCTGTCTCACCATCTTCTCGAGGCAACCTTAAAGATGCGAGGTTTATCGATCCAAAGAACTCGTAAATGTCGTCCTCACTAGCATCAAATGGTAAATTGTTAATATATGCTATAAATGGAGGCTTATGAGGGATAGAATCATCATCAAATATCCTATTTGCTCTAGGTGCGGTGGGTAGCTGATAAACTAAAGGTAACGCATGGACACCATCATCACTTTCATCACCATCCAAATTTCTAACTTTTTTTGCAACCTGTGTAGTTCCTACAGGTGTATCACCATTGGAGAGAAACGATTGCAAAGATATAACGGTGCCTTTATTTTTTTTTCCTTTCTTGCCTGAAGATAAAAAATAAATATAAGGTACACTTTTTTAGAAACAATTTTAAGTATCTACTATACATACTATTATCCTATATTTATGCATATACATACAAATATAAAGGAAATCTCGTACATATATATATACGTGATTTGAAGTGCATATTACGTGTCAAAAGACAAGCCACGAGGTAATCAAAATTTTTAATTGTCTTTTCCTACATTTAACAATGCACACAAATTATTGGTGTATAACAATACAAACATATAGCATAAATTTAATTCAAACCTGCAGAAGCCATCTTGACGAAGAATCCAAACAAATTTAAATTTTGAAGAGAAGTTATATGTGTAGTTATCTACAGACACATATCAATATTGTATGTCGTTATCGATTTTTATACATCGTCACTGAAATTGCGCAAGCCTATCGAAAATCTGTTTCCATATTCAGCATTTTGTCATTTTAAATGCTAGTAACAAAGCATTTCTAATATTTTCATATGGTCCTTAAATATCGATGTGGCCTATATAGAGATGTCACTGCACTTGGGACAAATAAGCGATCATCGGCCGATGGTGTTTTTCTTATTCCAGGTAATGACTCTCGTTGAAAAAAGTAAAGTAAGTGAAGTAAAGTAAATCAAAAATAAACCATTTTAGCCATCATTAAAATAAACAGCTTACACATGCCGGTGGATAAATACTTACATAAAAAAAGTGTTAACGAAATTTTGAACTGTACTGGGCTCACCAATGATGGGGCATTTGCCAAAGCTAAATTATAATGTGTTTTAAAACCACTTACTTTAATTAATATGTTTATATAATTCGCCAAATTGTTAAGAAACTATGGGTTAACACACATTCTTGCTTCCACCTGGACCAGATAGTATGCTGCAAGTAGACGACGTGCTGCTAGCCTACCAATCGATCGTAATTCAAGCATGCGCTGGAGTTTATATAATTAAATCGGCTCTCTAAAACGACAACGATGTAGCGATAGCAACGGTAAATATGGGGTTGGCAAAACCCACTGATTTTAGCGATTTAATAAAAAATGCCAGTCAATGGTTTCGGCAATGCAGAAATTCAAAAGAGAGTACGGAAGAGTTGTGTATAGAACTAAAAGCTAAACAGTTTTTTAAGTGGTTTGTTGTCCCTACCAAACTACGCATTTTTCGACTAAATATGTCGCGAATTTCGTCTGACCGCCAGTCTAATTGTTTTGAAGTAAGCTGTCAGCCAATACTGAGCTCGAAGAAAGTCCACCAGCCTTCCTCTTGAGGAATAGTAGCAAAAGTCAATGAGAGCTGTGAATGTCTGACGCAGTGTGCCCGGGTTCCTAATTCTTGTAGAAAAATATAAATCTATCCAAAAACTCTGAGATATGTCAGATCTACTCTTACGCTTACTCCAACACTTCGAAGAGTTGTTAAAGCGGCGTTTAATCCATTTAAGACTTATGTTAAAATGTCGAGAAAAACATTAAAAAACTTGTTTCTGTGTATAAAATTTAATAATCTTTAGTCAAAAATTTGAAACCTTAAGCTCTTGCAATTTTCAAGCTAATTTATTTCATTAAATATATTATGTTTCTAAAATATTATATATTTTATTAAATTTTTTATATTAATATTTTTATTGTTTTAGGATTTTCCGCAAAATATCATATACTTGTCTGTCAAAGCTCTAGTCGGGAGGGACTTACGGGGAGATACCCTAAACCCACCTTTTGGTTTAAATACTGGATTTCTCTTGCATTCATATTTAAACACACGCACGCCACAAGCTAATTAGTTTGGTAAACAGATAAAAATAAATTCTTGGATAACTTACAAATATAAATATTGTCAATTCTACACAAATCAAATTACAAACCATATGTCTTTGTTTTTTCTTTTTTAATTGGGTGGCATATGGTGGTTAAAGTTTAATAATCGAAATTTCTATAACGTGCATAATATTTTCAGGAATATGTTCAACATCGAAGTTTTAACCAACCGTTATTCATAATAGATAAATAGTTCTTATAGCGTCTGAGATCCATGCTTCTATAGAGACAGACATATTAATTTTGTGGTCGTTGTGTTGCGGTCCTTTTATTTTATATTTTTTAGTTCAAAAACCTTTACTATTTCTTACTCTTTTACAATCGGTTCAGAATATAAAAAAATTGTTCAATATGCGTCAATATACACAAACTCAGTCACGCCTTCAACTGACATACCACCTTCTCTCAGTATTGTAGCTAGATTTCGCTTTTAGAAACTGTTTTTTCTATTTCCATATAATAAAAATAATATTAATAATCCGGTTTATAAATCTAATGGCATCCAAATGAAACTCCGCTTTTTTGACGGTTGTTTGGTAAGTGTCTTCGAAACTAATTCAATTTTATCATACGATCCTTATTGATATTTTTTACGGTTTTTAAATTAGCTCGGTAAGTTTATATTACCAAATGGCTTTCTCGTTTTAAACTTTTGCAGGAGCCTCAACACAAAAAGATTAAGAATGATTATTATATTGTAGGAACTTCAAGAATAGAATATTTGTTTTGTATTGTGACTGGTTTGTTATATTATATGTTAGTGCCATTTTACCATGTATTCAGATATGGTTAATGTTAGAATCCTAAAGACAATATATATTAAACTAATCAAAAAACGTACACATCAAACTTGGAATGTCGGGTTTTATACACATATCACTAACATTTCTGACCAAGCAACCTTATTGAACGGTTTGCAGTACAATCAACTGAATGGATGTACAACTAATTGCCGCCGCACTAACTACCTCCAGCTCAAGCTAAGGTTCTTCCTGCTGATGCGGTTTCCAGCGCGGTTCCACAATAATTCACAATATGGGCGGTTAATGTTGCTAAGTTGGTTGCAGAATTTGTCAATCGTCTTTGTTCATTTAACCAATGAAGATAAGAGCAACTGAGAATATCTGTGAGGCAGCGCTACGGTGGTAACTCTCAGCAAGCCCCTGGAAGGAAACCCATCTCAGTGGCTCACTCAAACATGCTTTCCTGGAACTATATGGACGCAGAGAGAACTATTTCTGTGATTTTTTGCTGAAACAGAAACTTTATCGGCAACAGTTATGAATTTGGTAAATGGACGCTCAAAAGAAGGAGAGTGCCTGTCGCTGTTCGAAGTAAAATGGTTACGTCATTAGTTTTCAGATGAAGGGTACACAGCAGGAAAGGACCGTTCGACTGTGACCTACTACAAATGCGGAAAGTTGGGCATGTGTCTACAGTGTGTCCAGATCGTCAGGTGCAACCGTCGATAAGAATAAGCAACATCGTCAAAGATATAAGTCGTTTTTGAAACCGTAGAAACTTTTTTGCAGTCTGGTGAGTGGTCCGAATTTTGATTTTATTCCGCAGCTGAGTTCTAGCTCATCAAGGAAGCTACTTCACTGAGACTATTGTTTTGGTAGCAACACTGTTTGTAATACCTTGCAGATATTGGCAAATTTCCGAACGATTTTTTGGAAGCTTATTCCATGGAGTCTTTAATAATTATTTTAAGTACAGTAGAAAATAATTTTCATTGTAATGCTGGAAATTTATGCTAATTATAGACTATTTTGGCGAAAGGAATTACATAACCATTCATACGAGCAAAAGACGCTGTTATACACCTCCGTCATTAATTTTATGGACGAAGCTTAATTTTTTTTACTAATTGCAATTGGTTTAAAGCCTCTCGTATCAAAGCACAGTTGCCACCGAGGGTCCAGAGGTGGTTTGCTGTCAATAATGTGCATAAGATAATTATGTATCTTAGGTATTGGTTCGAGAAAATGTCCAAGTGTGATGTCCTGATAGACGCATTTACTAAATTTGTTTATTTTCCTATACTATAGGGCTAGACACAGAAAGTTATATTAAGGAAGTGAGGTTCTCAATATCATTGTTTAGACATTGACAATTTCTTATTAAATAAAAAATTTATCTAATTGGCTTAATTAGGTTACAAAAAGTGTAAAAGTGTACGATAGTTGAATAAGCCATTGGATGAAATGTGGGTTTTGTTTAGTAGCTATAATGCTGCTAAATGATGTTGCTTGAAAATGTTGCTTGATGATATATGTTACTGGATGATGTTGCTGCGCAATAAGATATGTTGGTTGATGATGATTAATGAAAGATAATGTTGCTGGACGATAAATAATGCTGTTGATCGGACAAATTAGCTGCATGAAAAATTAAGTTCCTGGTCGATAAATGAGAAAATAAATAAATTAAGAAAATAGCTTGGACGGCACAACGTTGCTGCAGTATATGTCGTCGGACGATGTTGGTAGACGATGATGGTATTGATGAAGAATGCTGGATATTGATGAAGCTGATGATGAGAGTTGGTTTTTCTTGTCGTATAAGGAATTTGTATACCGGAGAGATATTCCGTACATTGGAATAATATAATTGCTGAGGAAGGTGAGTAGCTGTAAGGAGTTACTTAGATTAGTACGAGGACCTTTATTTCTTTTACGTTCTGCATTTTAAAAATTGGTTGGATGTTTGTTTTAAATATTGTATAAGCTTTTTTTTATATTTTTTACGTTGTTCACTTTAATAATTTGATCTCATTGAACCAAATAAGAATTAATATGACTTTGGTTTAACAAGAAAAAGAGAGAATTTATATGATTTTTGTTAAAAAAAAGAGAAGTTATATGATTTTGGTATGAAAAGAAAAACAAAGAATATACATATATGATTTTGGTTAGTAAAGGTAGA
This sequence comes from Drosophila lacertosa, assembly GCA_004143845.1. NCBI lineage: Eukaryota > Metazoa > Arthropoda > Insecta > Diptera > Drosophilidae > Drosophila > Drosophila lacertosa. The sequence continues at coordinate 783 of SCDZ01000389.1, read as the reverse complement.
AAGGGAGAATTTATTCGATTTTGGTTTAAAAGTAAAACGAGAGAATTTATTTGAATTTTCTATTTTTCTAAATGAGAGAAAGTGAGAAAATTGGTAAAAAGGGATGGAATCGAATAATGTCAAGCTTTTGAAAGATTATGTTTAAATCGGTTTTGAAAATAATAAAATAAAATATGAAAACAAAATGTTTTTTTTTTGAAAGCACACGAAGACATGTGATAGGTCGGAATGGCCGTGTCGCAGATTTCTTTAGAAATTCGAATTATAACGCACATTCAACACCACCTGTGTCTGTTTTGCATGTACGTTGTATATGCCTTCTGTTTTCTCTTGAGCATGGCAGATAACCGTTTCAGAAACAGTTTCTACTTAGCGTAGTCTAGCCGTGGGCATGAGTAAGACTGATATGGCTGCACCAAAGCGAGGTGAGCAACCGCAACTCTATGAAGTGTATTTATTTTTTTTTATTTTTTATTTATTTAAAACGGTTGACCTTACAAGTGTCAACTCGAGTTATTAAAAGATAAATTGCAAAAGATTACTTGCTAAAAGCATAAAGAAAAGAATTCTAATAACATCACCGACACGGTGGGGGTATTTTATTGCCAGTCCGGCCAGCTATGCCCTTTTGCCTACGTGCACAACGGATTACAATTCATTTCGGATACTATCACTCAGTATAAGACCCTATATCACGTATTCTCCTCTGAAATCTCTCTTCCCCTAATAAAATCTTTGCTTTCAGCATATCTTCGGCAAATCACTGATCACTCTCAGCTATGA
>SCDZ01000388.1:0-66544 GCA_004143845.1 Drosophila lacertosa | reverse complement strand
TATATATATATATATATATATATATATATATATATATATATATATATATATAATATATATACACACACACATAAATATATATATATATATACATATATATATATAGCTTAAAACTTAATGCATGCGGAAATGTGTGATATTTCCGTGCTCAATTTCACATTATGCACTTGCGGCCAACTTGCTTGCCCGACGAAACAAACGACTCGCCAACCACCCACCGGCCAGCATACTGTACTCTCTTAATTTCCAGTTGTTTACTTTCTACGCATATCTGAAGTGAGCCACCCCACCCAGCGAATTGTTGTGGTGTTGGAACATGGAGACATTTTCTACCAGTGTGTGGGTAGATTGCAACTTGCACTTTGGCATGTTGTCAGAATTGTGAGAGAGAAATCGAAGCAAAGGCTATAAATAAAGCCGGTGACTGAAAAACAGGAACACCCACAAGAGGGAGTATTTGTGTATGTGTGTAGCTGGCTGTTAAAATGCTTTGACTTTTGGCATTTTTTAGGCCACTATTGGCTGTAGCGTAAATCAGCGTCAAGTGCACAAAGCGAATAAAATACAGATACAGATTCGACCCAAGAGTCTTGTATTAAAGTGTACTTGTGCGGCACATTATGACTTACGATATAACACACATAGATGCAATCGCTGAGACAAAACTGCTTTTGGTGGTCTTTAACTCAATTTAACGAAACTTAATCAAGCTCGAACCAAAACAGAAACATTTCTAATCGGCCCTATTTGTTTTGTTGCAGCTCACATTGTTGTTATCCCTAAAAACTTATATTGGTCATAGAAAAAAACTTTTGAAGTCAGGAAAGAAAACAAAGTACAAATTGTTGTCAATTCAAGTTACAATGAAAATGTTTAGATTGAATAATCAAACGGTTTAATACCTTTAAACAAATTTTGGTGCAAATCTGAACTCGATAACTTCCTGTTTTAATGAGCTTTTTTAATTTTCTATCGCCTCATTTGTAATCTGTTGTAGCGAACGTAGTTAAGATTTAACCTCAGGTATTTATCTCTATACATATACTACTCCATTTTTCTTATTTTAAATTGTTTGAAGAAAGGGTGTTGCAATTGCAGCTAACAGCAGCTGCCGCTTTACGCAGAGCCCCAAGCCCAGTTAATATTTTATAAATTTTGCTGGCGTTGGGTTTTAATATCAGCAGCCAATTGAAAGAATACCCCGGCGAGACACGCAACGAGCGAGGTTAAAGAAGGTTGTGCATTCCATTTACTGCACGCTATTCTTTAGCTTTTCTTTTATGCGCTGTTCGCCTTCTCAGCTTTTGCACTCAACAGAATTTTTATGGTCTGCTTGCGTCTATCCGCTTGATTGCACTAGTAATCTTTTCTTAACGGCTACACCTTACTCCTACCAGCTATCACATGCCACAGACTCCCGTTGTTTTAGAGCCCATAGCGTTTAACTAATTGAAATCTTTTACGCGTTTCGCACATTTTAATGAAAGATCAATTGTAAAATATTTACCGGTTTTTTTAATTTAATGAATTCCAATATTATGTGAATGTAAGTTTAAACAGGAGCAATCAATTTTTCGCCCGCTCGAAGGGCTCCAATCAAATTAATGTGTGCTCAACTGACTTCTGGTTTGGCCGTCACCTTAATGATGATATTTGCGTATCTCAATAATAGTTCGTCATCAGTTATTTTAATATCTAGCCTTTTTTTCGCATTTGCACCAAAATTAAGGCAGCAGCTGTTAAAAAAGTGTGCCCAAAACATTACACATTTTTTTTCCTTCGTTGTGTTTACGGTGTCTGTAGGGACATTACAATAATTACTTTTTTCTGCGTCCTTTCACTGCATTAGAAGGATATTTTAAATTCTCTTAGGAAGATGGAATTTCTTATTGGGCAAACAAATGTCTTATTCTTTTACCGTCAAAAAACAAACCTTCGTTTTTTTTAACGTATCAAACGTATCTAGTCTTTGCAAAACTTAAGATATAAAAACCTTTGCACAAAGTTCATTTAATAATACAATAATATATGATTTATTTATACTTGATGCATTGTATGTGAATGTATCTGCAACATTTAAGTTTAAGTTTTACATTTAATGGGTTGAGTTTATGCTACCAAGGGAGTTGCTCACCGAATAATCTGACACGCACATACTACACAACATACATATGTACATATTTGTAAAAGTTGCGCTATAGTCAAAAGATGAGTTCGACATGTACCCCATTCTATGGTGTTTTAATCATTGATGTTGAATGTGGCAGTAATAAAATTACATATCAACTCTGGTTTTTATCTATGTGGCAGAGGATGAGTATGTATATGTGTAAACAATAACTCATTTTTGAATTATGCGATTTTTATTGAAATTTTAAGCCTCGTCTACTGTCAACCAAGGATGTTTTTGGTAGCCTCCCCGTTGCACTTGACTTCGCATATTTTTTGGGCAGCGGTAGCGGTTGTGGGGACATTTGGACAATGGCAGGAAAACAATGCAACGTGTCACTTGTGGCCTGTCCTGTGTGTTCGTGTTCAGTTCACCTTCGCGATTCGCTGGTCCTGTTATATTGTTGTCGCAGCAGTCTGATTTATTAATGGAGACCAGAAATCCGAGACTGAATTCCCAATATTTTTGGCCAGCTAAATTGTGGGTATGGTTTGAAATCTGCAGTCAACCTAATGATTTTTATCATTGAATTGTATATTGTTCAGTAATTGAATTTAATTTCATTTTCTACCTTTATTATAATACATTTTTCCAAATGCATTTATTGGGTATTACAGAAAGCATTTGTCGTGCGTCGCCTTTAGAATCGGGTGTGGTATTATGTGTTCTTACCTGTGTGAGTTCTTTGGTGCGCCTTTAGATGCGAACTTTTTGTGTAGACTTTTTTGCAGCCCAGAAATTGGCACTTGTGTATTCGGCGTTTGGCGTCTGGACTGTGATCGCTATGATGCTGACGGGGGTGATGGCTTTTTGTTGATGCTATGGAATTAAGAGCGTTCATTAGTAAAGAAGATGGGAAGTAACCCTATTAATACGCACCACTTGTTTTTTCTGGGAGTGACGTCACTACGGCAACTATTTGTGGCGTCTTTTGCTGCTGATGTGAAGCCGATTGCTGGTGCATTGCTGTTGTATTGCCAGGATTGGTTGAGCTACTGTTATTACTGTTGTTGGCAGCAGCGCTAAGTACAGCTGCAACATTAGCATTGCCATTGTTTTGCATTTGTATAACACGTGCTAGGCTTATGCCAGCGGCTCCAGGAGTTCCATTGGCTGTGGTAAGCCGCACTATGGTACTACGCGGAATGTTGTTATGAGTGCTCGGTGACTGATCAACGCTGATGTTACTACTATTGCTACTGTTATTGCCACTGTTGCTTGCCGAGCTACTGTTGCTTGATTTGCTAAGAACTTGCGGCGATATGCTTAAATGTTGTACCGCCAATTGTTGCTGCTGCTGTTGCAGCTGCAACGTTGTGTTTTGCGTCAACGAGGAATTCTTGGTGCCGGGCGTTTGGCTGAAGTGAAGGATGGCTGTAGCGGGTTTGGAGTTTGCTGTTGCTGCAGTCTGATGTTGCTGTCGTTGCTGCTGCTTAAGAAGCGCAGCCAGTTCACTAGCATCAATTTGCGGCGGTCGCTGATGTAGTTGGTGTGGCGGTTGTACGTAGTTATGGCTGCAAAGATTAGATTCAGGTGATGAGGGCGGCGTTAACGGAGGAAGCACAAGGTCATGCACATGACCCTGGCCCAAATGATAATGCCGTTGCGTCTTAGCCTGCACCACACGAACTTTAATTGCCGGCCCATTACTGTTGCTTGAGCTCAGGGTGATAGTATTGCAACTACTGTTGTTGATGCTCACGCTGCTATTGATGCTAGTGCAGTTGCTAATGCTGGTGGGTGTCGTATTGCCGACGCTGCTGATACTCGGATTAGGCGATATGGCTGAAGGTGGTGCTGCAAACAGTACTCCCAATTTATCATCACAAGATAACCCCTGTGCTGCGTCATCGTCATCCTCGTCGATACGCTCCTGCTTTACTAACACTGCACAGCTGAGCGCTTGGGACCCATTGCTGTCCCACGATATGCCTGAGCAGTTTGATGATACAGATGAGGTAGTCGATATTGTGTCTAGGCTTTCTTTAATTTTGAGCTCCTCCAGCAGACGTGCCGGAGTCGAAAATATGTCCCATGCTGTATCCAAATCTGTGTGCATCTTCTTATAGCTCTGCAACTTAGGCTCGTCACGTAAATAACGCTCTAATTCGTAGCACGTCTGAAAAATAAAACACAACGTACCAATGTAGATGAAGGTAGTTTTCCAGAGTATACTTGCAAATTTTACCACTAACTACACAAGGGAATTTTTTCCGAAACTAAAAAATTTCTAAGAACATTAAGCTAATTACTCTTTTGCCAACAAAGGTGTTGTATATATTATTTTAAAATAATGTTTTAGGTTCTTTCACAATTGCATGCCATATTTTTATAGCAGATGTATATTCAGTGCATACTTTTAGGGCCACGATGCCTCTGTACTACCCAGCATAAAATAAAAATTTCATAAGTGCCTAAAAACACAATGTGGTAATTATGTATGTAAGTAAGTATTGCAACTGGTCGGAAATATTTTTGCTCTACTCTCTGATAGATTAAAGTTAGCTAAGATCTTTCGGTGAGCACATGACATCAATTTCAATTATGAAAAATGTCATTGACAGGTTTTAAAAGCGAAAACAAAATTATCTTTCACGACCCCATTCTTGAAATTATTTTAAGCCAATGTAAACCGACAAATAGTTAAGGTACCACAAATTACACATATTGTGTGTTATATTTCATAATATAGGCAACCCTTTTTTCGCAAATCTTATTACATGCAATGCAAAAGCGTAAAATCAATGATCTGGAATAAATAGCAGAGGCACGGGATCTGGCACAGGAAAGTAGGAGTAGCGTATTCCACATTTGCTTAGGTTTTCTCTTTTGCTTCTCATCCCCCCTATATAATCGGTAAATCACTTTAAGTGTTATTTCAAGAAAATAATTGCAACACATAAATTGCTTAACCCTTTCAAGTCGCCAAACAAGTTGCGTGTGCGATTTACGAAAAGAGAACAACAACGAAAAACTATAAATGGTTTATGAATCAGCATTGCGGCGTTGGTGTCTCAACACGTTTCCTAGGGATGAAAACATGGACGTGAAGCAGTCCATGATTAATGTGTGGTTGTTGCACTTAGTTTTCATTTCCTAACCACCAACTCTTCAGTTAGACAATGCAGCCCAATCTCTGTGCAAAAATCTAAATAAAATGTAACATGGATGCCCGCTGCTCAGTATTTGAAATATTGTTTAAGCGCTCCCTACAACACATACATGATACACAGGAAAAGACACACTCAAAACAAATGCAAATGCCAGCTAAGCAGAGACTGAGGCTGAGCTTGCCTTCCCTAAGGATGCTATCAGAAATAGCATTTTGAGTTATGCCCTTTGCTTGCAACGGCGCCGCAAACAAATCACCTGGCCAACGGAGGGGCAGCGCAAAGATTAGGACGCGACTTTCAAATTGCTCATGGCGGCGAGCCAATGAGAGACAGGAGTAGATAGCGAAACACCATTACCTAGAGGCAAGCCACATTGGCCGGTGATTGATGTTTAGTGGATGCATAGTTCGGACATTGGCCAACAGATAACAAACACTACGTCGTCGCTTAAAAACTTTAAATACTTTGCGATGAAAGAAATATTGGTAGTTTATAATTGTAAATGCACTTTATGCCAAAAATATCAGATTTTATTTTGTTAAATTATTTAAGTTAACTAATATTCAAGCAAAGTATACCATTCGTATTGGCTTTTCAATAGAGGCATCAAACCACGACTCTAAATCAATCGGCCTTAATGTTTCCTTGAATATAGAATGCGAAACAATGTTTGCAATAAGTTTTATATCGACAAATTGGTGAAACAGTCGAACAAAAGTATATCTCCTTGTAAAGCTGATGGCAGGCTGTAACCTCACAGATGTGTTGGCCCGAAAGTTTCTGACTAGGCATATAAACTTTTTGTGGTGCTCATTTGTATTTAATAGAAATTTATTTGCGCCGTTGAAGCAACAACCTACTTTGCTATCTGCGCAGATTTTGCTAGGAAGTGCACACTAAGGTTGAATCTGAGCGAGGGATATGTCAAAGCCAAATGGCTTTATCTATGGCGTAAGTTGGCAGCATACAAAATTTTAATCTTCTTTTCGTCTATTTTATTGTAGGTTTTTTTTGTCAACGTACTTTTTCCCTATCCGTTTTTTTTCGCTTTTGAACTGAAGCTTTCATTTCTGTTGTAAATTTATTTTTAGCTTAAGACGCTATGCGCGTCAAATATATTTATATATATATATATATATATATATATATATATATATATATATATATATATATGTATATAAACTATTTATTGTTCGACCACAAAGCTGTACAGCATTTTTGTTATAGGGCGAACTAATATTACGCAAATAAATTTAAGTGAAGAGAGTATACATAGTGTTTGCACAATTTGCAACCCTTATTGTGCCACCCACCCAAGCTTTTATTTAGACTTAAAGCGCCTGGAATGAAATTAAATTGAATTTGGCCCACAGCAAATACAATTTGCTATTTGAAAACCAACGTAAAGAATGAATGCGAAGAAGGCATGTGCGCCCAAATGTTTTCAATGCTAATGTTAAATAAAAGCAGACGATTAAATTTAATTATCGGCATGTTTATTAAAGTCTACAAAATGCGATTTGAGCTAAGGCTGAGTCTATTGAGAGATATTTGCTGGTGCTAATATATACACACATAGTATATTATGTTTAAATAGGAAGCTACACGCCCCACGGGATGTAACGCACATACAGAGTAAGTCAGATATAAAGACAGGCGAAACATATTTAATTATGTGTGTAATTGAAAAAGACGCTGCTGCAGTTAAGAGACACGTCGAAGACGACGACTGCGCCAAAAATCTTGTTAAGGCTATTATGCGGCACATGCCCCCCGTGCTGTACTCTCCTGAGCGTTGGGATTGTGGTTGTGAATATTCTGTGCGTGTTTGTGTATTAGAAAGATATTAGCAGACTCCAGCTAGCAACGACATCGCCTGCGGTTTTTATTTGCTACTCCAAGAAACAGCTGGTAACTTGCCAAAAAGTGTGCTATGCACAACCACACCATATACAAAATGTTCATGTTGTATGTATGTCATTAAATCAGCTATAATTCCTCACAAGCCCCCTGGGATGTATTTGACATTTTTTTTTTGCTGGCGACACTTGTGGGTAGTCATTTTGAAACTTTTAACGAACGATATGTAATGAAATTATACCCACAAATCGTCGTGATTAGTCGTTTTTAGCTTAAACATTTAATAAGATTTTGGCCTTAAATCAGGACAAGCAGAATTGAATGAGAAAGAATAAGAACGAGAAATATAAATTAAAAAACCTTTTTGAGTACTATCACAGAGATTGATAAATCTTGTACCATTTATAGATTACAACATTAGAATAGGTTTAATTTTCGACTCATGCGGCTTCTGCTTGTTATCTGGCTGTAAACTAAGCTCAATACAAATGCAGTAGAAGCAGTAACAAAAGCGAAGTCATTTAGTTTTGCAATAACAATAAGCCAAGGACAAACGACAGGCGACTAACAGCATGCGCAGTATAGCAGAAGAAACAATTGGGATAATTGAATTATTGGCATTATCAATGCTTTGCACACAAGTTCATTTATACATTTATACACCAGCCCAGCTCACTCTGGAAGCCCCAATACAAAGTGTAATGCGTTGATTTACTTCTCGGTTCTCGTCTGGACCTAGCTACGCCCCCCTAGTGATGTCGCTCTATTATTATTATTGCTTTTGCAGTTGCAATTGTTGTTTGTTTTGGGGGCGCAAAGTGCACTTAAAGTGCGACAACATCAGCAAAGGCAGCAGCTACAGTACTAGCAACTGGCAACCATCTTAAGTGTCTGACACAAAAGGCGTTGTATAATTTCAGGCATTATGCTAATTTAAAAAGTTGCCGACTGCTCAAGCAGCAACAGCGGCAGGAACCTTTCACATAAGTAGTTTGAAACAAGGAACAGCTGCGAGCAACACACAAATGAGAAACGACGTTGATCACTTTCGCTCAGGAACGGAATTTGCTCTTAAGCAATCGAGAAGCACTTCAATGCGAAAAAGTGTCGCAGTAGCAGCGCCAAAAAGTATGCTACATACAACAAAAACAACATAACACTCTTTAAGGTTGCTCCACGACTTGGGGGAGGTTGGTAGCTTGACACAACTAATGCGTCGTACGCGCCGTTGAATTTAAATGAGGAATTAATGCGTACATTATTTCTGGTTGCCTCTCGGCTGGCGGCATCACCCGTCGGGGCAGCAACCCCAATACCACCAAGCTTTTACTCTTGTTGACTATACAAACAGTTTTGCCACTTGCCATATGCACTCTATGCTCGTATTTCGGCGCAGTTCGATTCCACAACAGCTTTTCAGTTCTGGTTCACAAATTCCGGGATCTGCCACAACGCCATATCCATTAGCTTTGAACTTGATGGCGTTTGTGCGCCTTACGCAAATTTCGACGTTCTCGTTGTTGCCTGTTTTTTACGCTTCGTTCTGTCATTTTGTGGCATGTTGCCGCCTTGTTTCCGTTGCCATTGTTGCCCGTGTTGTTTTTTCCATCCAAATGACACTTTGCGCAAATGATGATGCTGACAATGATAATAAATAAATTTTCCTTTTTCTGTGCTATAACTTAGGTTGCTACAACCAATCAGTCCTATTTACATTTATATATATAAAAGAATAAGAGATGGTTTGGCTAATTTTATTTTTTACTTTTGTTAATTTATATTGTTTTTAGGCAATTAGTTCATTTAGTTATTAATAATAAATACCAGAAAAAGAAATAGAAATAGATGTCTAGATAAACCTACTTTTACATTTAAAAAAAATGAACACATTGAGAAACTGTTAATTTTTTGAGATCCTAAAGGTACACCTTCCCCGATTGGCCTAACCCAATTTGCATATATTCTGAGTAACCCAGTTGTATCACATTGCAGTAGGAAATATAAATGTGCTGCTGTTTTCGGTTTATACATGCCCTGATATTTTCTTATTATCATAAAGCTAAACATCAAATAGACAACAAAGCACCCTCAGGTTTTGTCTGCTATAGCATACACGAATTTTAATGATATTTTCCCATCCTGATTTAGTACCTAGGTGAAATATAAATAATTTCGTGAAATTAAAAATAGATATAATATAGTTAATCTATTGACCACTCCACTATCCGTATAACACAGTTTTTGCTTATCGCAGTATTTGCAAGTTGACTTGCAATTCTATTATGCCTCTCACTGGCTTTGTTTTCAAGCGTCATGCACCATTAGCCGCACTCCATTACACAAGCATCAGAGCATTGTGTCAGTAGCAAGGGAAGTGAAAACTCTTTACCAGGCGTCTTCTGCATTTTAATCCATTCTGCTGGCGACATGAAGATTTAATGAATCGTAAAGCTGAGTAATTGTTGAAAAAGTGCCGACAACGGCAACAGTTGGTTGCTGCTAAGGCAATAAAGGGTGCACTACACATGCCTTAACTGATGGCTGTCATTAAGAATGAGATTTACCTGAATGCTGGTAGAAGACGGAATCAGCAGAAAAGCATTGTTGTTGTGATATCCTGGGTACAACTGCTTCGAAAGTATTAACTTTCAATTTTCAGATTTATTTGCGGCGTATGGTTAACTAGAACTTAATTCCCAAGACAACTGCGGTGAAGCCGTAGAAAAGTGTATGAGCCGATTGTCACAATAAACTCAACGCTCAACTGGACACTGCAAACCAAATGCACCTGGTGACAATGTACGGGAAAGTACAAGTTACTTAACGGTCAATGCTCTTGCTAAGCTCCAACTCAGCACTTTAAAGCTACTTCTATTTTTTCCAGACACCTATACATTTTTGTTAACTTTGTGGAAAACTTAAGCATTTTATATTTCCTTCAAAAATTGTTGTAAATTGTATTATTGTGCACTATGGTTATCCAAAAAAAAGCATCGAAATCACCTTTCAACTTTAGAGCTGATAAAAAGTGCCAACAGCTTTCCATGTTTAATTTCTTTATATAAGAGCGTTGTCAAATATACTAAAACTAGCAATACGGTTTGGTATTCAGCTCTTTCCTTGTTTTCATTTATAACGAGCCAACCTGCTCATCCATTTTGCCAACACAAAATGCTATCAAAAACAACTTGTATACTCTTCTTAGTATCAACAACTAGGACGCGGTATTAAAAGAGACAATATTTCCTATATTTTAATTCAGGTATTTCCCTTATAATAATAGTCAAAGTTTTTCTTTGAATACGCGGAAAATTTTTAAATTTTTCTTTAAAGCTTCGATGTTCAATTCATTATCATAAAATAAAACAACGTCTTGTTAACACTGCCGTTACCATTGACCATTACAGTTGCTCAAAAATTGCACCATGAAACCAGTAAACAACAAATATTGCGCAAAAACAGTCGAAAATGGCAACGGCTATGTTGATTTGACCCCAATTAAACGCGTAGCTCTTACTGCTGTCGCTGGTGCTATTGCTATTAGCCATCGTTACTGGCTCGTATTACGCAGTTCCCCTGCATACATAACCGCACATGGAAAATGTCAAGGCACCGGGCCAAAGCACAACTACACAGGCTGTGTAACTTTATTGATACAGGACCTACCGAATACAAACAAAAACTGACCAATTCACTATTATTTGCAGTTGTTGATATTTCGGCATAAAGTGCGCCATAGAATAAAGTTGTTTTGATAAAAGTGCTTGAAATGATATAACGTTTTCCTTTTTGCTAATTAAATTTAAACTGTAAGTTACAGCTTAAAGAAAAACAACAAAAATTCGAAATATAAATTATTCTGACTGTGCCTAAATTTTGGGTCAATATCAGAATATTTGATATGCACAGTCAGCGCCCAAAGGCCCTAAAAGTATAAAAAATAAATATACATACATAAACGAAGAGGCAGCTGAAAGAGCTTTGCCAAAAAACGGAAAGGAATTCAAAAGCCCGAAGCCAAAAGCCAACTCGAAAAACAGTCCACCGACCTTACAGTCCACACCACAATGTCGAAAAGGAAGTTGCTTAATTAAAAGCGGATATTAGCAATTACAAGCCGCAAAACGACAGAGATACAGAGTCCGAGTCTCTTGTTTCATACCAATAAAACGGAAGTTAACGGAATGGCATTGAATGGCAGCACTCGGACCGAAATTAAAAAGGAAGCACGGCGAACTGTAGGGAAATTAAGCGGCTATGCATTGAACCCACAGACCAGTGAAATAAGATATTTCACGGGCAAATAAAACTTTACTAACCATTTAAGGTGCTATGTTAAATGGATGCTGCTAAAACCTTACCTTATTTTTTTTTTCGTTTTAAGGATTCTCTCTTATCTGTTTTACGTAATCATGCCAAGGCAAGCGACATAAACAACATCTACATCAAGTATTTGGGGTAAGCCGAGCAAAAAGTTTGATATTTTTTGTTGAACTTCGTTTGAAAAATTCATTTCAATTTTTTTTTATTGTTAATTTAATAATATCAAAACAATAAGAAAACGACCGCTGCAAAATATGCAGTCATCCAAAAATGTCCTTAGGTAATATTTTTTATTAGGATATCATTGAAGTCAATAGGATAAATAAGTACTACAATTATAAATGTTTTCAGTAGATTTATATTGTTTTTTTTATTTTAAGCTTGCTCAAATGCGGAAATTTCTAAAAAAAAAAAATTTTGATCTTTTTTATAAAAATGTTGAAGCCTCTTTTTAGTGCGTCCACAGACCTAATATATTGCAACCCGTTCACCCGCAATGCTATCAGCAGTTGCCGAATGCAAATTTTTTCGTTCACCACCAGCGCCACAAAAGCTCCGCCGGAATTTGTTGTAATTGCTGTTTGCTATTTTTGTTGCTGCTGCTGGGCTAAAATTTCCCACTTACAGAATTACCTTTTTGTGTTGCACCGCTGTCATGTGGTTGTTATTGCTGTTGTTGTTGTTGGCGTTGTTGTCGCCGCACTTAATTTATATGGCATTCACATTCGTTACACATGAGAAACGCTTGCGCGGCATTGGCTGAAAATTGTACAAATTTTTGGCAGTTGCCTGCATGTAAAGTCGTCGCAAAACCAACGCCAGCAAAAACAACAAGAATGACAAAGGCAATTCCCGTAGCGGCTTTCCCACAACAACAACAGACAGTGGGTAAGCTTAACGTTAACAATGAAATTTGCTCCAATGCCAACAGCATGGTAAAACGGTAATTACCATAAAATTATACACCTAGAGGCTGTGCATACATTTCTGCAACCATAAGTGTAACCGTGGCGATTCTACCGCAGTAACAGCTATGTACATTTGATCAGCATTTAGTTTTGGTCTTTGATAGAATATATATTTTAAAATTTTATTAATTCTTATATACACCCATTGTCAAAACGTTCAAGGTATTAACATTAAATAAATTATTCCACAAATTTTTTTCGTTTAAAAAACAATCAGTGAAATAGCAAATTGCACAATTCCTGCATATGTATACACAGAAAACGATAGATAACAACACGTACACATGCTCTCGCAATTTTTGTTTATGATGTATTCCTTCTAGTGCTGCTTTTGGTCGCCCCATTTTGTAGACTAGAAAGCCAAAAATTGCTGAATTTAATTTTCGTTTTGGACTTATTCCAATTTCATCAACTCAAATAAATCAGAAGCCCATCCGCCCGCACTTACTTAAATGGTTTCGCTTGCCTGCTCGTTACTGTTCCGTATGCATTATATTTGTTAACTAAAATAAAAGCCAGACAAGCCAGGACTTTGCCAACAACACATGATATGCAATTACATACTCACTGGATTGGTAAGGGTTTGGTAAAGTTCTATGGGTAGTAACGCATTAAAACGTGAGTGGATGACACATAATTTTTAATTTGCCATCTAGATTGCATTTGAATATTCAAAACATCTAAATATAAATCTGTCATTACAAAAGTGGGATATACTTTAATTCATATTCGTATAGACACTATGATCTCTATTTTATTGTCAGATATTGTGTACTTAATCAGGTTCTCTATGAGTTACAAATTTGTAGAAATTGTGTGCAATATATGTTTATAAAGTTATCCTTTTAAGTGCTATCACCTGGCAGCACATCAGAACAACTACATTGCTTTTGTCTTTTTTCTTCTTTTTATTGCTTATATAACTGATATATTATTTATGGCCATCGAGCAATTCAATAATTCCTTTTCAACAACACGTTGACATCCATCAAAGTTCTTTGCTTGTTTTTGCATCTGGTGGTAACACATACAAATATTCTCACATAGGTGCTATAGACCGGGCGAAATGGGAAAAATCGGAGGTTGCCGTTTGCATGAACAGCTGCGCAGTTTGGTTGCCCATTTTCAGTCCTACTGCTTCTTCGTCTTTGTTTTTCAGTCAACCTTTTTTCCATATGGCCACCATTTGTATGTGATTGTGTCTTTGAATGTGTGTGTGTGAACGTATGTTCAAATGTGCGTTGTTGGTTTCATTGTCCCTATAATTTATTTTTGTTGAAGTGCCATGTGCGAATTATTGTAAGCAATTTATTGCAAATTGAAGGTATTAAAAGGCTTCAATGTGCAAACCGTTGCGCGCAAGAACAAATTGCTTTAAAATAACAAAAAACTCCAACAGTTGCAGTTTTTTTTAACATTCTGTGTATCGTTTACAGTATTAGTAAAGTATAAGAAACCATTGTTTTTGGTGCCAACTAACAAACCGTTCAAATATATAACATAAACGAAAGCAACGCTTTCAATAATATAATTGGTAATCCAAACATATTGTTTTATCGTATTTTAAAGTTGTCAAAAATGCGAAATGATTTTTAATTTTCATTGCTATTATCTGTATCATCCCTTTTGTTTGGCATTTCATACTAGAGTTACTTATGCAACATGTGGTATGTGCAACTATGACAAAAGAAGGAAATTAATGCTGATGCTGGAGTTATTATTGTTGTCAGACAGGAATCGACTGCAATTGCTTTCGGCAATTGGTAGTCCATTAAGATTAGCGCAAAGTGTTTGCAAATGTAGATAGGCTTATGGGTGCATCGATACGACACCAGATCCCAGACCAAATCCCAACAAACTGGACTGCAACTTACAGTTATTAAAGCTTGTTTGCCTGTCTGTCTCTTAGTCCTGACTCCCTGGCTGCATAAGCATTCACGTAGCCGAATGCGAACAATGCTTAAAGAGCCGATTGTGGGTATCGGGGAATGGTACTGAGGTATGGCGCCATGTGCAATTATTGCAAGATCCTTTGAGGTGCCACTAGCTCTCTGACTGACTATCTATCTTGAGGCTGTTTGTATTTGTCTTAGGTGTTCCCGGCGATTACCAGTTTAGGTTGGGTTTGTTTACCTTAAGTGTGTTGCGCTAATAAGCTGTATATGCAACTTGAAAAGCATGCATCTTATAAAAACATTTAATAAGTACGATTCGCAGTTTTTTCCGAATGCTCACATTAACCTTTTGCTCAAACAGATATGCCCTGGTTGATACACAATGACATCTAAAATACGTTGAACAAACACTTGCTACTAAAAAATCAATTCGGTCCGCACATAAATATGTAAGGGTCTTAAAAGTTTTAAATATACTTTATTTTATTTATCTTTATTGTTTATTATTAAAAATAGTATGGGGTAACGTGGGTCGAAAGTTATGTAAAATAACATGATATACTTCCCAAAGCCAAAATTTTGTGATATTCCTTTGAATAACATAAAAAATTGTTCAGACAAAACCTAAACGGTCATAACACCAACAATAGTAGTAGAAACACTTGCGGAAATATTTTGTTGGGTGCGCTGTCTCAGTTCGTAATAAAATAGCCACCGTGTGTAATGCTAATTTACTGTGTTTATATGGCCGTTCAGTCGCATTTTCTCCCTTTTGCTTTAATAGCCTACCTAGCACCACCTTTTTTACTGCCTGAAATAAATTGGAAAATTTATCCGGTCCACATTAAAGGGCTGCCTGGAGTATTGCCTTGGTAGCGGCAGAAACTTAATTTGCGTCCAAAATCAGTTACAAATTTGCAATGTTCACCTTAATTTTTTTTTGTGTGTAAACTGTGCGGTAATTTGTTTTGTGTTTACTCTTTGTTGTCTTATGCTATGAATGTGTAAGTGGTGGATGAAGGGCTAGCCGCAACTCTATATTTCGCTTTTGACCTAAAAATTGTAAAAAACAAATACCATTTGCTTATTTGTTTTTTATTTACATGTAAAGTGCTTAATAGCTCTAAAAAAGTACCCATGAGTTTTGATCAAAATTAAGAATTTGTATCATTATTAAAAGAGTATACCATTACTATTCTTAAGAATTTACAAAATACTTAGAGCGAAAATTGCTTTTTGTCACTGAATGATACTGACGGATCAACGTTCAATTACTTGTAAGCCAACCGAAAATTAATTAGCGAAAACCTAGAACAGTATAAGCGGGTGCCAATCAAAAAAACTGTTATTTTTGCTCAGCTCTCAGACATTGAAATTTACCCAGATCCATTCCTTCGCTTCATGCGCGGCTTACCGCCTAACACGGACAATGACAATTAATCAAGCGATAACAAGATGTAAATGCAATGCATTGAATATTTTTCCGAACCTTTGTCCTGCATATTTTTCCTAGAGACTTTGCCAAGAAAAGTAAGAAAAGTGGCGAAGACCTTCTGGCACATTGCAGTTTATTCGAAAATTAAATTTACGCCAAATTTGCCAAGACAGCTGCGTTTTCTTTTTCAACTACCCCGGAACTTTTCACTGAGGCAACTTCATGAATTGGATTACTGTGCGGGCTCTCGCTACGTTTACCAAGTCTCAAGCCATGTTTTACCCGCTGGCAAGTTACGCTGCATAGTTTTTTAAGTAGCTACGTAAATTTTGGTACACACAGATTTGTTGGTGGGCCTGAAAATTTTAACAAAAATTGCCGCCGGCACCAGAAGCAAGATTTTAATGCAGCAGCAGTTACAGTCTTAGAGTAGGGACAATCTCAATCTCAGCTGAGGAACAAACAGTTTAAGTGCTTCGAAAATGTTTACGATGATTGTAAAGATGATGATGATGCAAGCGCCATCTGATAATCTATGTTATAAATTTATAAAATAAACTTAGTTTCAGTTTGATTTCTTATACGTAGCAGCCTTGGCTGGATTTAACCCCGCGGATATGTCATTTAATATATAAACCCAACACACGCTTCTACTTTTTTCGACAATGAATGGAGTAGTACCAAATAACCAACGTCGTTTTTTGCTGCTTTTAATTAATTTATATTGAATATTTTATATCCCAATACACCAGTTTAATGTGTGCAATTGTGTTTATGCTTAACGGCTAATTTATTACAGTTTTATCAATAGATTCGTTGTCTTTAAAAATTAGTAACTTAATAGGTGCATATGCAGGTTTTAATGTAAAAGTCAAAATATATATGTGTACGTACACATTTATATACATATATTTATAAGTCTGTTGCCGTTAGTGAAGATTTGTATTCCATACATACAAGGCGTGAAAGTCCGTCGCATATATGAAAATATTTAAGCATTGGCCAAAAACAATTTGCCAAAAGCCTCTTAAAAGCCCCAAGGCTGTAGTCACAGGGCATCCCAAAAAAGCATACCTAACAAAGCAGAATACACACATATGCGGCGAAGGATTCCTTCTTTTGTTTTATTTTCCGCAAAGCCTATTAGACGCTTACACATCCAAAGGCACACATAGACAGTCTGAAAACATGGCGCCATATTAAATTTCGCTTTTTCAGCGCAAGTATTTGTTTGTGTATCTTTCGTCTGCACTGCATCGCTATTTCACACTCATAAGTATGCTGTAAGCATAACACAAAACTTTCAGATCCTGTATTAAATTAAGCTATGGAACACCATTTGCTGGATTATAACGTCCAACATCAAGCATTTATTACAGCATGTAAAGACCACTTTAAAGAAATATACAGAAGGCAACAACTCGACAACAACCTTGAAAGGATGTTGTCATGGCAAATAGGTATGTATATCTGAATTTATGTTTTGTGCGAGCTTATCACAACGGACTTTTGACAGCTTTTTGGCAGAAAACTTCTGACCTATATCATAGGCAATCATTGAGCCGATATCTGTGGCGCATTGATTTATTTATGTCTGAATTGTTGTGTTACCAACGGCAACGACTGAAGTAATAAATTTAGCAAAAACATTCTGGAATAGAGTTTATTAAAACATTTTACTTGATTTAGCAGCCTGATTTAGATTTATTGACTTGACATTGAGAAATAAAAAGAGTATACATTATAAATATCAATTTCACTATTAATATTGAGTAGGATCAGGAAAGGTTTAATGAAAATTGGAACAGCAACTTTTTGATTGACAACAATTTATAGCGACTTTAAGTTTATTTGAGTTAAATCTTATATAGTTTGTAATATGCGTGCGAAAAATGCATTTACTTGAATATATAGCTCGTTGACTTTATTGCTTTACAAGTCAAAAGTAAAAACAAGTACCTTTTAGCAAAAGTGCCGAAACCAAGTCTAGCAACGATCAAGTGCAAAGAATAACATCTTGGAATTGTAGAAGCTCCAATCGATTATAAAAGATTGCTATACGAACAATAAGTAACTACAATAACATCAACAACAAGTGCAACAAAGTTAAAAAAAGACCAGGAACAACTTAAAAGAAGGACAAACAAAGAAAAAAATCAGAAACAGGACACAACAGCAAACTAAGAATAAAAACAGTCACCCAGACAGAAAGGCAGCCAACCCAAGTTAAAGTTGAGAGTGTCGAGCAGCCAACCAATTGGGTAAAAGTGAGGAAATATTTACACAGCTTGTTATAAATACATGCAAAATATCTGAATGTAGAAAACTACCTGTTTTTGTTGTTGTAGGCAATTAACAAGCTTTGCTTGAATAAAATATATTGAACAACTATGAACCCGTGAAAATTGGGTAAAAAAGTTAAAATGGTTTTGTGAAATGAATGTATCAGGGAGAAGGAAACATATCCGACTTCATATTCTTGGTCGAAACGATTGGTGGAGTCAATTTAGCTTTGCCTGTTCCTTTTAAACGACTGCATGATACCCCGATTTTGAAAATTACAAAACCTACTTAAGAGTTAGAATTAATCTTTTTGATGTTCTTAATTTTTTTTTATTTTTTATTATTAAATACTTACACTATTCTTGATAAATACAGACGACACGACACGGTGTAAATATTTCTACTAAAATTTAAAGTGTTGTGCACTATGCCAACTATCTCAAATTCCCAGCTACGTTTGAAGTTTTGCCCAACTTAGAGGGAAGTTTCGGTCAAGTTTTGCGGCATAGCATCTCATCTAGCGCATTTAATTTATTAAACCGTCGCACTAATCTGATTAAGGTCACGCAAATTGTTTACTTTGTGACTGACAAATACAACGGCCTCCTGAAAAACGTTGTTTCACAACGATCTACTTTTTAATTCTTTTTCTCTCAGTATTTCTCAGTATTTTGCTGTTTGCCGGCACATCCAGAGCAAGATGAATGAGTTTTGGTTGAATGGACGACACCGAAGCTCTGCAAAAAAGCGCAACGTAAAAGCTTCAGCGCCCTAATCCTCAGAGGCATATAAAAGAGCAGCCCTTGCTTGGAGAGATGTGCTTTCTCTCTGTGTGTATGCCGCCTTTCCTAATGTACATAAATTCCAACATTTGCTCATTTTAATGGGCATATTTTTGTCATTTTACAAAAGTTTTCGCAAATGCAAAGAGGAAACGAAGCATTCAGAGTCACTGTACGCCTGTATGTGTGTGCAAACGTATGTGTTTGTGTGTTTATGCTGTGTGTGTGTGCGCGTACTTAAAAATTTTTTAGAGCGCAGGGTTTTCCATAAGCACAAACATGCAGCAGCCCACGGTGCTGTAGGTGGGGTAAAGAAGTTAAGGGAGGGAGATGAGTTATACAACAAGGGTTGACTTGTGGCTGAGAATGTGTGTGTGCCACAGAAAGCACTGCAAAACCTCTTCAAGGCATGCGCCTGTTCCATACATACACATATATAGACACAAACAGACCTCAGACAGAGAAACAGAATAAGAGGCTGAGTCAGACGAATAGGACAGAAAAACAGGCAGGGCTGGCAGTTTGTCCACACAGTTTTCCACTGCTTTGTCTGTTGCGCTGTATGTGGCTTGAGTGCGGCTGCGGATGCCTTTATATCAAAATGCGGTTTTTATTTCAGTGCATTTTACATTTAACGGGATCCGTCGGCTGATTTTAAAGGCCATAATGAAGATAGATTAAAAATTCCTCTAACATATTGTTATTGAAGTACCACTAGAAAAATATTTAAAAAATCATTTTTTTTAATGACAACCGAATTCAATTTGAAGTTTCAAGCTTTAAAGCTCTGAACATATTGATTTTCGTAACAGGTCTTTTTGTAATTTAGGGCCAGCTTAAAATGACATATGAGCACTAGTATGCCTAATGAGGTCCCAAGCTCATTTTTAACATCCTGAGCAGCAGATCGGTGGTGTACTGCTGTGAAGCTGTTGCGTGCAATGAACGCACAAGAAAAGGACGGTTCAGAAGGATGGCAACTTAAAAAGGTAATACAGGGCGGCTCGGATCACAAGCGTATGAAGTTTTTTTTGAAAAGTTGAAACCGCAGCCAGTGGACAGCTTGTCGACTGATAATTTTTGTTGTTGCTGTAATAATTATATATTGTTGTTATTAATTCAGCAGTTATTGCAATTGTATTTGGATTTTGAATTGCTACTGTATGCATGGCAGGCGTGTTCATTGCAAGGGCAGTTTGGTGTCTTTATACACAACTTAGAGAAAGAATAGTTGTTAATGTGTTTGCGGGTGGCATTGACAACGCCGGGTAGTTCTTTAACTAACTGCTAACAAAAAAATCTATAAATACAACTTTTTTTTTTAAATCAAACGTATGCCAAAACCAAAACATTGTTTCTATTCATGCGGACAGCAAGCAAATACAATAAACTTTGCATAGAGATTTAGTGCTACAATTTTAAAAATTATTTCCTCACAATTAGGCTAACTGCAAAAAAACATAGAATTCTATAAGATATAGGAAAAATAACTGTTTTCCCACTAGGGTTGGCAATTTACCTTAACAGCCTGAACAGCTTTAACATACATTTTGTATTAGCTCAAGTTGAAAGTACTTGTTTTTGAATGTATTCATACCTACAAGTAGAAAAAAGACAGCTTAGAAAAATTAAAACAGTATTAAAGGCACTCTTGTTTGCTCCCAAAAAAATGTTAGTAATTTAGGAGCAGTTAAATAAGAATTTTTCAAAACAAATGTGAGAATGTGAGTTTACGAGCATGTACATTCCATTTTTACTGTTAAATTGTGCATTGTTTCGCCCCTGCTAATTTTGGGCAGCGTAGCTCTTTCTGCTGTTACAAAAACAGTTTTGGGTATGTATCAAGCGATGTTTTTTAACAAAGACCCATCCTTAGTTGTCTCTAAACTAAGCAATTGTAGAATGCGTGTTTTACCGAATGGAATTGGATAACCATTTTGCTGTTTTTCTCTATTTGAAAACTACGACGTATACCATTACCATATAATTTCAATGTTTTTCTGAAGCTTTTGCATGTGTACTATGAACAAATGAACAAAAAAATAGCGTCGAACAAATAAAAATGCCATCATGAAGCGCATGTTGCAGCAACTGCCATAAAATGCGGACATAATTGAAAAGCCTGTTCACAATTAAAAGCCACGTACAAGGCAGACCTGCCAACCGATAATTATGCAAATCGCATTTCTATAACCATTATGTGCATATGTATATAATTTTAAAAATGACAAACTTTTGACAATGACAGCAATGAAAACTCTCAATTGTTGGATGTATTGATAAATTGAAATGAAGGAATGGCTCGAGTTCATTAAACTTCTTAAACCGATATGGCTGCTCATAGGACGCCTACGCCAAATGAGCTATGGAGACATAGAAAGAGCTGGCCTGCCACACATGTATACGCACAAATTCCACTTGGCACTTGACTTTGGCTTCACGACGCACTTAAGAATTCTAGACATGATTTCTAGCTCGCGGCAAATTGTTGTTGACTGTCTGACAAGAAGCAGCGCCAGTGGTCGTATGAAGGTATTAGACTCGGTCCAACCACGTATTTAAGCTCCCATATCGACTGAGCAACTTCCCTCCTTCGCACACTTAGAAACCCCTTTAAGCGAGAACATTTAAATTAAACAGGGGCCAACCAGCAGAAAAATACAATGACTGTCTTTGTATTTATATCAAGAAATGCGTTTTGTATACATAAATACGTGTATAAATACTACTGCATCGTCTTTTATTTATTATTATTTTCATTTTACGAATTTATCTGGCACACTCCCCTCCTTTAAGTGTAAGCAATTGGAATTTTAAACAGTTAACTGGTTAACTAATTTTGGAGTTGTATAAAACAAGCTGAAATCCAAGTGAACGATATGTTTCATCTAGTAGGTGTAAAAAAAATATTTTATATTTAACAAACAAAAACAATATTTTAAGAACCAGAATAAACGAAGCTCTTCTGTGCTCTCACAAAACCATGCCTTTTGACACAATGTTTATATTTAAATATTAGCTGTGTAAGGATTTAATTGCATGCTTTAAAGTGCCTTAACATAAATGAGCGGTTATAAAATGAAATAATTTTATATATTATTTATTTACATTTCCGGTCGCCTTGCCATATTAATAATGCGTTGTGTTTACAAATAGGATTACACACCAACCCACGCAATCCCAATACTATTCCAATTACAAATGCAATTTAAATTATTTAGTAAGCAAAGAATATCATAGGTTGATTCTTTAAAAGTATCACCTAAAATAAATTAAGTGTTTGGAAGTGCAGCAATTTTGAATAGATAACATAGATTTCAGGCTCATGGAGTCAACAATTCAGATCCGAAAAAAAAATAACTGAAAATGCCAAGTAATGTTTGGAAAACCTCAAAAAATGGCAAAAGACTACATAAGACATCAGTCTATCAGGAGTGGCATCGACAAGACACAACCGATACATATAAAAATAAAATAAGCGTCCTGACGCGGTGATAGTTACCGATGCCGTGTTGATTGATGGCGTCAAAGCGTTTATGGCATGCTAGTAGAAAGCATTCAATGCAATATCTAGTAAAGTTTCCATTCAAATGAACCGTTCAATATTAAAAAGTGCGTAACCCCATCTATATTTTTTCACGATAAACGCTTAATATAACAAATATGTACTTTCAAGATGTACTTGCATTTGGAGCCTTTTACTTTGGCTTTCAGAGAGTTAAAATATTTGCAGCACCGCGCAAACAAATGCAATATTAGATAATGGATTTTAAAGGTTGGGTGTTAGATTCGTGTAGTATAAAGTGTAATTCAATTAAAAATATATTGTTGTTTATAGCCAAATATTAACTTTAAACAGCTGCTTGTCAATTTTTTAAAAATATAAGCAAGGCAAGGCCACAATACAGAGAAAAAACCTCGACATGGTGTGACTTTATATTTTAATTTATAAATGAAAATATAACAAATAAAATATTAATTAGAATATCTACGTATCTACACAAATAAAAAAGTCAGTAATATTTTCTTAAAAAATAATAGGATATATAGCATAAATGTACATCCAAGAACTGTTCAATTATGGAATCCGCATGCCAACGGTAACAACGAGAGCTTCACATCGAAGTACATTATAAGTAGCCAAAGCGAAAGAGCGGATATCCTTCTTAGTAAGTACTGAAATACTTGAGATGCTGCAACATATTAACATCACACAAGACAAGTGTTACTCATTCTGTTGATGATGACAAAAGCCCAGCTTAATGCAATTACCATGATAAGACCAAGCAATTGTCCGATTCTGCCCAGCTGCGAACTCTGTTCTTTGCGTGCAGCCTTAAAACGACTGGTGGCATTGTGACGTTCACAGACTCTGCAAACTTATAGGTGATCGTACCAGAGACAGAGTCAGGAGTAACAAAAAAACAATGAAAGGCTTGAAATATTTTCGCAATAATCATTCCAATTGTAATTTTGCACGCAGCTACAGAAACTGAAAATTTAATTTCTCTTGGCTTGCGTGCTTCTTCAAGCTTACATAAAGTTGGGAATAGTAAATATTCGAGTGTAGAAGTTATAATGATTTTTGTATGTTGCAACGGTTGGCAATTCGTGTCATTGCTCTTGAAATAGGTTTCTGGGACATGCATGAAAATGGAAGTGCATGTGCCAGCAGTGAAGCAAGACCTCAACAAACTACACCCCCACCGCATCTTAATCAAATCAACACACTTGACAATGTGGCGTGAAAAATCTCACGGCCCACATAAATTTTAATTTTCTGGGTCGCCGTTGTCGTCAGGTAAAGCACAGCCACAAAATAAGCAAATACAGGCATCGTCCCGAGGGCGATAAAGTGGTTTGAGTAAGTCAAGAGTACATCGTGTATTTTCAAAAGACTGAGCTACATAAAAAATTCAGCAACTAATTAATGCTGGGACAACTAGGAAAAGCGGAAAAATACCCAAATTGAAGTGCCCTAGTTGATAGTGCCCGAATACGAAATCTTCTATAACCATCTCGCATGCATAATTTTTTTTATTAATTTATTTTGACATTAAATATACATGCCTATCAGTAGTATATATTTGTGCCTAATTATTACTTTAAAACTACAAAGAGAACAAGTATGAACATAGACCAAATCATTTTTGTATTCAATCATTTCATCAAACACAAGAAAAGAAATAATATATGTGTGCAAATGAGCTAGGAGGCAATGTTGCCAATACCAAATTTACATTTAAAATAAATATTTTTTAACTTATTTTATATATTTTTTCATGCATAAAATTGGCACTTTTGATTAACAACAAAGACCAATACTAAAAACAGGCATATCAAATGTCGAAAACTTGAACCCATATATTCCCAAAGTTAAAAAAAGTGGGATATGTATTTTCCACAAATAAATCAAGATTTGTGCAGCTGCCTTTTTATGCGGCTTCAGTGCCTAAAATATGCATTATTTATATTTATATTGATACGCGTCCATCAACAGTTCAAGGACAAAAATAGATGGGTGGATATGTTCACTATGATATACTTGGTTGTTGGGCATAGCTGCGATGCTGCTGATGTTGTTGTTAACATTTATAAGGATTTATATCTAAATAATTTTTAAATAGTTTTTTTTGTTAACAGCCTCCAAAAAACTGTTTATTAATAAGCTTCCAAAGTGCCATATAAGCAAGCATTCCTTATAATTGGATCAGAGTTTTGTTATTATTTAGCAGTCCTTGATATGCGTATATATGCTAGTGCGACATAACCGTGCCTGCACTCAACCATAATTTGAGTTTTCGCACCTTTTGCATGACTGTAATTTGTAGTTTACCTTTTTGGGGCCAATATAACGGACAATCAATATTTCAAGATAAAATCACACATTTTCAAACACTTAAAATGCGCTACACAGAAAAGAAGGTTGTCAATATGGAGGCTTCAGAGCACCAAGCAAGCATAGCGGAAACTGACGTGAGTTGACATTACATGCATTAGAAGCTATTAGAACGGTATGAAGATATGCTGTTGCTGCTGCTCCCGACTGCCTGTCTGCTCCCTGGAGTGTCTGCTGTGCAGGATCAAACAGCACCCACCCAACGCTGATGGTCGCTGTAATCATTGGGGCATAGATAGCAAAGCAGTGAAAAGTGAACGGGAGAGCCAAGCCAACCCAGAGATCCAGCCACATGTGGAGAGGTTGTCAGACAAGTTGCAAAAAGTTGCCACGACGCGCACTTTGCCGTGTCATTGAACGTGTGATAGCTTTGGCTAGGATGCTAGTAGATATGTATGGGTAAATTTTTAGTCATTATATGTGTGTGAGTGGAATTTAAATACATTAATACCCTGCATTAGACACATATTAGCACTAGGATAGCATTGGCTCCCAGGCTACAAAAAATTACCCAAAAGTAAAAGGTGAAAAGGAGGTTTAAGTACACCACACACTGAAGTGTTAGTTATAACTGCTACTGAAATTCAATAAGAAATGGATATTTAAGCAGGCGGCACAAAATATGTAAGTGCGAACTTACGATTGGTGCTCTCTTATGTATGCTTTATAGATGTAAAGAGGAAAAACGGAGAGTATATCTTCATTTCATTTTATCCAAAGACCCACCATGAAATTTCCTCATGAATTACTAAGCTACCCCCAGTTTTCAATGTCAGCAGTTTATTATGCAATACATTATGAAATAAACAGGACCACCTCCATTATTTATATGCGTGCAACTGCAATTATGAAATCTTCTTCTTTCTGTTGAAGCATAAAATTTGCATTGAGATTTGAGCACAAGGAGCAAACCAATCACCGATAAATTCTGTGTGACACCAAGCTTAGAAGGATGGCAAGCGACGAAGAAAAATCAATTTCCTGCGACTCTCACCACCGCAAGTTGAAGTTCTAACAGCGACTGCGATAATCCTACTGTTTTTTTTTTTACGTAATGCCGCCTTTTGGCCTAGTCTGGCAAACAAAGTTGCCGCACCACTCAAGGCTACGGCAACAAGATCGAAGTAAAACGTGAATATGTTACATACAGTATATTTAAATGTGTGCTTTTCACTTCCTATTACCAAGGTAAACAAAAATTTTATTACCTTTTTATGAGCTTCCCGAAGTCACCATGTCGCACAGCCAGTTAGCGGTCCTTAGCAACACCGTAAGCTTGAAGAACTGTGCCCCTCCGAAACGCAACTATGCATAGACCATAAAAAATTGTGTACCAACAGCGCAAAGTGCAGAGTATAGCAAAAACGAGTTCCTGAGCAATGGGGATACAGTTGAATAAATTCCGTTTGAACTGGGTAAATTCAATTTGCATAACATCATTCAAAAACGGACAACACAAACCGAATGCAGGGCAGTAAAGTTAAGTAATTTTCGAAGAGTCTCTTTTTACCACTGATGGATGCAAAATAATCTGTTTATATCATGTTTTCTGCAACTCTCTCATGATAAACAACCTGCATTCTCCTGACTCATTCGGTTGTGTACAGAAGCTTTGCCGCATTCTTTAGTTAGTTAACATAAAGTACTTGTATCTACATTTAAAGGCTTTTATTATAAAGCACATAACTTAATCGCACATAGAACCAGCAAGACTGTGTCACGAAGACTTTATTTTAAAACTATCAAGGCTAAATAAATTTGCACATTTTCTGTATGTTTACACACTTTGTAGGTATATATATATTGTTTACTTACTATGCGAATTTTGGGCCTATCATCTGTCTGTTCGATTTAAAAATCAGCCACATGAGTTCAAAAGCCAGCCACTCTGTTAAAGTTTATATGTATCTAAAATTGTTACAGTGTGTGGCATTATATATAAACGTATCTATAAATGTATATATATCCAAGCTATTTTATCTATAGCTCGCTATTAGCAGGCCTCAAGGTTACACAAACAAAACGTTACTTGACTTGTTTCTTTTAAATTAAGGTTTAATTGTGTTTATTTATTTTTTACTAAAAAGAAGAAAATAAGTTGCCTTAATTAGCCGCATAGTTATACAAATATTTTATTTCGTGGTGACACGCGTTTGAATTTAAGCTATGTAGCGCTTAGATTTTTATAGCGTTCAAGTGTACCAAATATTTCAATTAGAAAATAGAATACATAAGAAAATATATACATATAAATGTGTTTGCTGATGCGTTGAAAAATATTTTAATAAAATGGATACTTGACATATCTTGCACATAAAAGCACTTAGGTTTTATGACCATATGAGAAAGAGAACAGCAATTTAAAAACATATTTTTCCATGATTCAGTTATTCAATTAGTTTCAATTTCATTCGCAGCAGATATTTAATTATATTTACAAATTTATATACGTAAACCTTTACGGTACATAAAAGTTTGTGTGTTACTCATACTTGTGAATGACGTCCCAAAGACCCATTGAGTTATCTCTGAACTTATCCTTCAGTAGTTTTGTGAAGTGCATCTTCTCTCGTATACAATTGTTGTGCGAACTTAGAATACAATTGATATGGGCTATTCAATGAGTCAACCATTTAGCACAGTCACATTCTCAAGCAAAAGTTTAGGTATATGATATAAGCACAAATGCATACATGTATTTGTATATATATTGTACATGAACGATTTCAGTATGCAAACTTAATTAGTACGCTGTTGTGTCCATGTCTATTATTCAACCTTTCCTGCTTCTTATATACCAACAGGAATACGGTGTTTGTAAGCTGTCAATAGTTTGTTGATCTGTTTACTGTTTTTGTTACTGTCTTGCATCATCGAATAAGCCTTTAGTTTTTATTATCGACATGTCAAAAATCATAAACCGACATCTTGAGTCATAGTAAATTTGTGCAATCGATCTCATCGTATAGAAATATTACTCGTAATCTGTGGAATGTGCTAGCCACAGAAATATCATCATGACATCATATCTGAATAAGATCAATTTACGTACATATATATAGACACTTTGTCTAACAGTTCAAGCTATTCATGCCAATGCTTATACAAAATTATGCATAAACATACGAATTTTGAAAACAAAAAATCGAAAACAACAGGGTAGGAGCGATCCTCCTTCATCTTTGATAATAACCAAATGCCTTACGCAGTTGTATCGAAATTAGCATATTTCTGCGTCAAGACAGAATTCCAGTTCGTCAACTTGTCAGTCTGACAGTCATTCAGTCAACAAAGGGCAGGTAGTTGAAATTGAAATTCAATTTCGTTTTCTTTTCAAATTAAAATTTGTTTGTCTTGGAATTTGAACATCAAATTATGTCATTTGTTGTACGATGTCGCCGACGCGGATTGTGTAAAGGAAGGGGGCAACGAAAAAGAAAAATGCAAAAAACAAAAATGTAGACAGAGCAGCCGCAAAACAAGTTAAAATACTGTAGCCAAAAGGCATCGGCTTGAAAATACCCTTCAGTGTTAATTATCTTTGCCGTATGCGGCTTAAATAAGGATCCCTATTATTATCTGACGTCAATCTCTAAAATGCTTTCTCAATCTTCAATTCAATTCTTTGTGTATTCTTTTTATACAAGTTGGTTATTGACGACAGAAATTTATCTATTCTATTATGTCAGCTAAACTTGTCTACTCGCTTTTGACCTACTAGAAATAATTCTTCCTTCTGTAAACTACGTTTTGCATAACTCATTTTAATTTTAATGCTTTTGCTATAATCAGCTTTACCACATGTTCTCTTCTCCTAACAAAATCATTGTTTTCAGCATACATTCGGGAATTCAGTAAACAATATCCACTCGCATTATCAATTGTTTATAATAAATAAATAAAATAAAAAAACCCTTTGAAAATACTAATCAGACATTAAATGGACGTTGGTGATCATAAACCCTTTTACAACATTTGTATATGTATAGGGTATTAAATCTGTTTATAAACAAAAAAACTTGTTTTGTTGGAACGCGCCAAATGCCGGCAACTATTTAAATTTGGTTCGGCAAAGGGGCCAAATGAATGAGCAAGTCTTTGAAGATATATCTTTGTATTGGTTACTCAGAATATGTGGCTGTGTGCGCAAAATTGAATTAACTTTGCAAGTAATTTATGTATGACGATGTTTATAAAAATGCGCTTTTATAGTATATATGTATTTATGTATGTGATAGATCAGCAAAGCAAAATGCTGACCGAATTGATCAACTGGAACTGAAATGCAAACCGGTTAGACTCGGGCTGCATCGTACAGTTTTAGCTATCGTGCATGCGCGCTTATTTTTTGTTTCATGTGATTTTATAATCGACTTTAAACTTTTCACACAGTCGTGGGATATCTTGAAGAAAGCATTAGGCTATAACAATTTTCGAATAAAACTTGCTGACAGAATCTATAGTATTTATATATTTAAAAAAAAGATGGTGTGTTAAACGAATTAATATCAAATCAACAGTGAAATTTCAAAAACTGTACAAAAAGCTTTACACCAAGTTTGGTCTCTCAGCCCATAGTGTGAAGCCAAGAGAATGACTTAAAACGACAAAACCGGCTGCATGCAATTAAACCAAACGGTGAACATGTTCATAACAACCTTTGTGAGCCCCAATGCATAAAAATATTTTCTGCCTATTAGTAAGTCTCAGTCGTACAGTGCAAACCAATGTAGTAGTGGAAACCGGCTTTACTTGCGTAATATTGACAGCCGGCTTTGGCAAATGGTGCCCAATGGCAAATGGCATCTGGCAGCTTAGCACAAAGCCTTTAGAATAAATTATAAATATTGTTTTAATAAATTGGGTACGCAGTGCAAAAATATGTCATTCATAAAGTGGCAAAAAAATTAATTGATATGCTTCTATCTTTAGGCAGCTTCTAGTTTCCAGAAAACACAAAAGTGTCTTACAATAACTTTCACGGACTCAAGCTTCTGTTCCAAAAAATACCACTCTTGAGTAACACAATTTTACATTCAGATCATGTCAGCTGTATATTTCGGGAACATGCAATTTCTCGTGTTACCGATAGTGTTGTGATAAAAAAAAACAATACGCGTTTCTATTGTTTATTTTGGGTACTAATGGTAGGGAAACCTGCGACAACATGCAACGGTAGTAAAAGCTCATACCACAGAGTGTTGTATTTTTGCTCCTGTTATTTTCCCTGCTGTTATTGCCACTAAACGCCAAAGCATAGTTTTAGGCGTCTGCTTGGCGCGCCTATATGGCGACGCACGCTTCCTGTGCCTAGCTCAGCCACAACGCACAGCGACAAAGAGACCCACAAATAAAAATTGTGGTAGTAATAATAAGAGTCAGTCAGAAAGGGCCAACGTCCGAGGCAGCCGGCGCCAACATAAAAAAACAACAAGTAAA
This sequence comes from Drosophila lacertosa, assembly GCA_004143845.1. NCBI lineage: Eukaryota > Metazoa > Arthropoda > Insecta > Diptera > Drosophilidae > Drosophila > Drosophila lacertosa. Next base: position 36,377 of record SCDZ01000388.1, on the reverse strand, counting down.
TGTCCATGTCGGGATTTGCAGTGGACTTTGCCGCCAACTAGTTTATGGAAAAGCACTAAACTTTTCGATTTCGTTTTATTTTTCTGTTCCACACATTGCCACCAGTGACGACGACAACGAGCAGGTGTCGTCCTAGTCAATTGTTGTGCATATGCTTGAAGCATGCTCCTTCTCCCCTTTCGGCCATGTATTGTGTGCTTGTTCATGTGACCTCAACACTCGGAGCCTGGCCTCAAAACCCTGCCGCAGGAGTCACTAAAGAGTCACCCCTTACCGCAGTGCTGGCAACGAACAGAATGATAATGATCAACGCGACCACCCGTTAAAGTTGTGCCCATTGTTTTTCTACCTCATGTGTGTTGCTGTTTCTTTTGTAATTGCTGTTGAATTAACGGGGTGAGTCAAAGAAGGCGCCATTTTTGGCGAGCAATTTGCAAATTGTTTTCGTATCCAGGAAGCAGAGAACTACTAAATGCTCTTTTAAGGTATGACCGACTACATTGTTCTACTATATATATATACAGGTATATACATACAAATATATATTGGCTAAGTTTATTTGTTGCATAGCCACTATCATTGCGGCCATAGAAAAAATTGTGCTATGTTGTAATTGTGTGGTGCTGCAACTGTCTGCGTCGAATGAAGCTATACAAAAGTAGATTTAATTGTTCGCACAAAGTAAAATATGTATTTCAGATTTATCGACATTCAAGATTGATAATATGCACGTAGGCTAAAAACAATTGGCTTGAAGATATTTTCAGAAAATTTAATTTACCGTTAAATGCTGAATTCAAATTTGAATAATATTAGTTTAGCTAATGAAGTCGTTAAAACATTGCTATCAATTTTGACAACTTTATAACAGCATTAGATTTTTAGTATAATAGTATTAGGGGAAGATACATTGTTTGAACAATGCCTTTTTTAATTTTTTTTTAGCGGTTAAATTTGTTCTTAACCTGCCTTTGAGGGCGACGCTCTTAAGTGATAATGAGCAAAGCACATTTGATGTTTTTAATTGAGTACTTTTACAACACTCAAACATAAACACATACCCACATACCAAAGGAAACACACACATATAAGCTCAGCAGATGACAACGTGTTTGATAGCTGAACGGAGATAAGTACACGCAAACACAATGACACTTTCGAGGGCTGTTGACATTTTTTTGTAGCTTCTATCTCTCCTGATTTTTAGCAGCACCATTTACTTATTTCATTGCACTTAATCATGTCTAACAGCTTCTATCCTGGCTCTAAGCTATAATGAGTTGCACTTTGACGTACTTCAAGTGTTTCGCAAGTGTTAAAGCAACAACAAAAGTGATGTGCACACATGCTTCATACGCTACAATGTTGATAAAATACTGCCACGCAAACAGAGAATACATCAAAAAGCGAGTTGAAAAGATACAATTTCGGCTATGTTAAGGTCTCATGTAGCTTAAAAATCGAAATTTTTTACTTGTTAAATTATAATAAAATTTGAAACTATATTAACAGGAAAGTATAATTATGTACTACTTTAAACACTTAAAAATAATTCATCTCCATGGCGATCAGAAGAACCATAAATCACCCTCTATTATACATTTCAAATAGACACATCAGGGTAATTTTATGTTATAATTTAACCTAAAAATACGAAGCTGAATATGCAAAAAAAAACGGCAACAAAGGCTAAGCATGAGTCAGTCACGGGAATCAAATAGTGACTCAGGCAGCAGGGTCACTAGTATACACAAAGGACCCGTACAAAACACTCACCCAGAGATAAATACGAATTTATACATGGCTTTACACATGAGCAAATAAGTAGCGACTTCAAGATATCCTATGCAACCCTCAAGAGAATAATTCGTGTAAAATGCATATATATGTACATTCCAAAGAATCATAAAGTCAATCAAGTACCCAAATCTCAAATACTTTTATTAAAAGTATCATAGAAGGTAATCTAGTTAAAGAATAATTCACTAATATGCATTGGATTTAGAATACTTAAGAAAAGTTTTTATTTTAAAATTATATTAATAAAATATTTCGTTTACAGCGGCGTCTATGCAGTGCATGTATTTCTATGAGCTTGGCCAAATTCGTAAAGAGCAACTGATGCCATAAGTGAAGCCTCGTTTTTAAATAAATTTTGTTGTGACTCACTGGGGGTGTAAGTGTGTAGGGTGTGTTGTGTGCGTGCCAGGGTCTACCCTTGCGTCTTGCTGCCTTAAACGGCGACTGTTGCATGGCTGGTACTGCCATTGCCGCTACCGGCGGCAACCCCAAAGCGCTCAGTAAAACCGGCACATAGTCATAAAGGGTATTTTACTAAATGCTTACTAAGGTGGGGCACACACACATACTAAGCAAAGTCTGTTGTCTGTTTGCTTTAATGCCAATGTCGAGGGAGGGTTAGGCACCACACCCTCCACGGAGGCAGTTTGTAGGCAGTAACCCAAACATTTTTAGCTTCGGTGGCCACAATAAATTTTCATTTGTTTACCGTGTGTAATTAGAAAATTAAAACCCAGTTTATATGCCACCACCAGCAACACAAGCAGACACAACAGCAACACGGCCATTAGCAGAGCAAACATCAGTGGCCAACGACTCACCAAGTGACCACCAAATGCAGCGACTTGGGGTGGCCTTGTTTAATGGTATTTTCATGTGTGCTACTGCTGTGGTTGTTTTAAATATTATACAAAAGTGGAGCCACAAAAGCGGCAGTTGCAAAAACATTGTTTAAATTGTTAAGCTTGAATTCCAAAATCTATAATTCTTGCATTTTCACGCTGAGTAAATGGCAAACATTTTTGGCGGATACCAATTTGTAGCTCCCTTTGCTAGCACCGGAAAAGAAGATCGTGTAAGCCACATAAATGTAAATTTTATAGCTCTCTGCTTTTATGGCGCCCTTGTCAGACACAGTAAAAAATGGGAAATGGAAAAGTTGAAATTTTTATGCGTAAACACGTCGCAAAAACAACCACGCTTCGTCTAAAGGAAAAAAAGCCAAAAACTCATAAAATTGCATTCATATTTAAAAAAAAACTTTGTTACTACAGCAAATATGAGTTGCTGTGAATATTGAAAGTGCGAACTGCCTGACATTTGCAATAGTTCTTGTTAGTGTTTCAAATAAATTGCAATTTAGTGCATTAAAACGTTTCAGTCGAGAGTCAGTGACCAGAAGATACTTTATACTTCTTTAATTTCTATTTATTTATAAATTATTGAAACTATTAAAACTGCGTTATTACTTAACAAATATATATTCGAATTAATAAGTATTCAAACATGTTTAATTTACCTATCTTAAATAAGGAAAGAAATAGAACAATTCTAGCATATAAATATATAATATTAAAGAAAATTTAGAGCAAAATATTCAATAGCGAATGCATCAATTACATATATTGCACCCAAAAACAAGAACAGTGTTTAAATTATTATCGTATTCAGTAACTTACGTTATTATGTACACAAAAAATAATACTCTTGCCGTTGATATTGTTCGTACATGGATTGATCAACTTGGGCACTAAGCAGTGTTGGTTAATTAAAGTCAAAACACAGTACACATTGTGGCAAACTAAAAAAAAAAAAACAAAAAAACGGTGTCGATGAACTTTACAACCGCAACGAATTTTTCTCATAACAAAGTATCTTTAATAAAAAGCCAACCAAGGTCTTTAAAATGCACGCTTTTGGCCTGCCAGCTTTTTAAAACACATATACACAGCACAACAACTGCATCTACGACATTTGAAAGTTGAAGGTTAATTCTATAATAAATTAAATAAAAAAGAGCTTGCTCAATTGGTATAGAGTTAGAATCCACTACTCAGCTATACTGGTTCCACACCTACCCTACCTGACCCATCTCAGGCTCTATTAAATACATGACACATAGCTGAGCACGTAGCTGTGACATTCTCAACAGCAAGCAGGAAAATACTGCTGCAATATGAGCTGAGTCAAGTTAAGTCAATTGCTTTGCACACGAGTGGGCAAAAACAGACACGCCTACAGACAGCCACTTAACAATAAGCGGATAGGCAATAAGAATGTTTATATCCAACAACAGCAAAAAATTTTTGCATACCAAACGACGTAGAATACCAAATACCAAACAAAGAATTCAATACTCTACAAAGAAAATAACAAGTATTAAAATTAAAATATCGTCACGTTATAATTAAGCGAAGTAAAGTTTAGCATTATTTGAAAAACATAAAATTAAATAAAAAGCGAAAGAGAAACTGTTATATAAAATACATATTAATTCTTGATGTATTCATATACTACATATATAATATCTATAACTTAGTGTGCATGTAATATTTGATTATTTTATTAAAAGGTATAAATTAGTGTTTACAGATTAATGTAACGGGCTTGCATACAAAATCAATTCAAAGAGAAGAGAATTAACGTCGATTTCTTAAAAAGTAATAACCATAGCAAAAAAACTCTTTTATGATCTGTATTTCAATATAAGAGTAGGGAAAGAATGAAGTCCGGTTAGAAACGCATCTATTAAAATGATTATTTCACAACGAGAAGAAAAAAATAAAATAAATAGAATAAAGTTGGCGGGATGTGCTGCTTCATAAACGTCTTACACAATGTTATGTCAGTTCACGGTCACATTAACAAATTTTTGTAGCTGCTTTTGTTGTTGCTGGTGGCACACATACACAAATGTCTTGCCGTTTTGTTTACAATGAGCCCATGCAGCAATCGAATGAGACTTAAACTCCTTGTCGTCAAAACCATTATACAAATAACCTTTACATTACACATTAAATACAAAAGTCATTTACAGTTTATCTTGACTTTATAAAAATAATAAAACAATAGAAAAGTAATATATTTCAATACCCTATATCACGTCAAAAGAAAAACTTTATATACCGATACAGAAAATACACATGATTTTCTGAACTTAAATTTCGTTAAGCTAAGATTGACAAATACCCGCTGAAAAATAGCCATGGGCAAATGTCTGCGCTTAACTATCAACGTTAGCGAAGCCATCAGATGATGCAAGTTATTATGCAAATTTGTGTGTGTGTGTTTGTGCAGCTGCATCAGAGAAACTGCACATAAATAATTCATGTGGCGGCCGTATCGCAAGTGGTCAAAAAGATTGTGCCATCCCCTCTGCCTAACAGACCTTCACAGTAGAATGCAGACGTGCAGAGAGAGAGAGAGAGAGAGAGAGAGAGAGAGACAGATAGAGCCAGAGACGAGAAGAGTAGGGACCACTGCGATTTAAAATATGTATGATATGTTTACATATACAATGGTTCCTTCGGCTCAATCGGTCTTTTGGAAGATTATTTAAGCGTGTGAAACTCGCTATTGTTTAAACTCTGAACTTTCTAGAAAGCCAGATGACTTTCAATTAGTTGCAATAAAAATTGCATGATTTAGTTAGTGATTTTTTAATGTTTTTGCGCATCCGGTGTAAAAACGAAAATTGCTCATTTGTTTGTACTGGTTGACAAAACAGAAAACTGAATTTGGGTCTTCCGCTGAACGGGCTGGAAACATACAAAACTAAAAGCGTAAAAAAAAAAAACAACAAAAAATAATAAGATTGTATTAATCCCTAGAGCAGCACTAAAAGATACCGGACTTAAATCTAATTTGTACTTTATCTCTAGTAGATGATTGTGTGTCATTGTGAAACGTAAGCCCTTATAATTATAAAGTTTCTGGTATAAGAGCATGCTAGTTTTTCTTTACTGTATTATACGGGTTCGCCCAGGGTATAAAGAGAGAAACCCAGCAACAATGGCCGAAAAATTGCCATTATGATATTTATTTTTAGTTTAAAAATGCAGTGCCGAGAGCAGCAATAATTTTGTTTAGCATGGAAATGAGTTCGCTGCTCGAGTTACCGGCAATTGCATAAGTAGCAATAACTTAAATCAACAAAAAACATGTTAGCTACGCTAGAAACCTAAATTCCAGATATATTGTGTTAACTTTCGATTAACTTATCTGACTGTCACTGTTTTCTAACCCCTGTATGCGGTTGTTAACTAAGAGCTTAGCCTCATTATGTTTAAGCATCAGTATATTATAACATTTTTGTAGCCTGGCTAGCATTTTCAGCTATTTTTAAATTATTAAAGAATGAAAAGTGTTTTTTTATCTTCGATACAGGGTATACGGAATTCGCACATGCGCAATATGTTTTCACATCTGTTGTTATTACAGCTACAATTTGCCGGCATAGTTCAATGAACGCGCAAATGAATGCAGCCAGTTGCTCGCGACAGTTGCTGTTGCTGCAGCTACTGTTTTTGCGGTTGTTGTTCTAATAAAAGTTAGATAAAAGCAAGCACAATACGGACATTGCGCTCTCACTCTTATATTGAAATTTACTAACTTGCATGCAGAATGCGTAATAAACAGGCTACACACTACAGTAATAAAATATAAAACAAATGCATGTCCACTTTGCAACAGCTTTACTTATTTCTCTCTTTTTGTATTTGGCTATTTCAATTCGCCTCTTTTATATTGAAATAAAAGAGATTTAGTCAAGTTATGTGTATTTAAATTTACTCGGAGTGATGTAATTTTTTGCTGCCCATATTCGTGATTTATGTTAACTTTTAAAGAATTGAAAAAGGCCTAGATAGGCAAGTGCAGAACTTTTACACTCAAGTAAAATGCAGAAATGTAGTTTAAAAAGATATAATTAAAATTGAAGTTATAAAAATAGGTGAGATTTATTATTGTTATAAGTGCTGTGAAAGCATAAATATCATAATTCCACATATAGGTTTAGCATTAAGAACAGGCCGGTTGCACCTTCATACATACATACATATATCACAAATGCTATGGTATTATTTCGGGTAAACGGCTGCACTCTTATAAATTAAGTATAGTAGGTGTAGTCTGTATTTGTGTATATACATAAGCTTTGCCGCAGATGTCTTATAAATTTGTTTATAACATTATTTGCCAACTTTTATGTTTATTTTTTATGAAAACGAAATGCGGTAAGCAAATGTGCGTTAACATAAGAAAGAATTTTCCAATGACTAAAAATTAAAAAATAAAATCTTTTATTATTATTACAAAAGACTTTAAAAAAGTAGATGTAGTATTTCTGATGACTCCTAAATGTTATAAACACTGAAGTACCTTGGTGAAGTTAAATATAGTATATAAACGTTCCAGCCCAAACCACCTTATGTTGAGTCGGGCGTTGTCGTGTCACGCGCATAGCTCAACTACGCAGTCTAGCTGCCATATCGACATGCAGTGCACAAAATTTCTTAGCAAAGTACCAAAGTGCAAAGGGATAGTAAATTGCATTCAACTCAAAAATAACTTAACTCGAAAGAAAAGAGAAGAAACAAAAAAAACGAATTAAAAAGCGAACCGCTGCAATGCATAGGATTCCAACTTGAAAAAAAGCGACATGTGTAGATTTTGTTTCTCGTGTTGTAATGTTGATGAGCAGTATCTGTAGACTTCTCGCAAGCATCAGATTCAGTATGTTGAAGTAATGGAACTGTATGCTGCTTTTAAAGTAGTACAAAATCACTTTTAAAGTTACAAACTGCTTATCTTACAGACTCAAGGTCTATTAGAATCGGGTAAGATCAAATATTTGAATTTATGCCTCAAAGAAAAAAGAATGCTTGTTTAAAAATACCTCTGAACTTTGTACTAATAGCTCCAGCTCTGCTGTTTTTTTTATATTTAAGTACCTACTGCAGAATTATCTGTACCACCTAAATACATTCTCGATCTTCCGTACTTGTTTAACATTGCCGACTTGGTAATGCAAAACAGCATTTTGCAGTACAACTATATCAAACTTAATGCAATTCTGCAAATTTGGATGACAGAAGTGGCTTTATTGTTGGTGCTATTTTCGATGAATATTTTTCACCATCAAGGAGGCAGCAGAAATTGTTGTGGTCGTTAAAGGTGTTCACAACAACAAATGCTTGGGACTGTCTTCTCTCGTCTTATACTCATAACCGTCAAATCAATCAACATCTTCAATTGACTTTTCACATCCATTTGGTCGATCTTAGTTGCTTAGTCTTTTCCCCTTCAATTCATTAATTCGTACAAATTGATTAATACTCATGCTTTTCTTGATGCACAGTCTGAAGGGTCACTCATTCATTTAAGGTTTGAGCGAACCAAATTAAAAATCGTGCCGCCTTCGTTTGTCCCAACCCTCATCGAGCTTCTACTAATGACAATTAATAATTGTTTTCAATTTCTTTATTTCCACTTGAGTTTAATTACTTCACTGGACTGCAGTATTACTAGCCATAGGCTTTATTTTTTGAATTTGTATGTCTTTTGGGTATTCATACAATGTATTAACAACTGTTCGATGTTTAAGGTTACATGACATTATATCCAATTTTTTTAATGTTTCTGGCATGCATTATTTGCGAGTATATCATACTTTGGCATGTTGTACAAATGTATGCCAGGGATATCGAAAGAGAAATATACATCGCAAATCTAAATAAATGAATGAATATTTTTTGCAAACACACAAATATATATATATGCATATGTGTATATATATGTATACACATTTTATTTATATAACAATTTTTTATTCTACTCGCATTGTAAGCTAACTGATTGGCTGAATGAATGCTTGCTGAAATAAATGAGTGAGCAGCGTACAAATTAAATTATACCATGACGCGACTCACACACACTGAGAATTTTTTGGGTTCCCTTCCCCAGACCCTTTGCAAGTATACTCGACAACTCAAAGCTAATTGAATTTCTCACTGTCGCTTGCAATTTGCATTATTACATTTATAAAAGAGTGTGCGTGTGTGGTTGAATGCTTTTATATTTAGTATAAAGTTTTTGCTTATTCAAGCGGAAATGGGATAATGAATGGACAACTAAACAGTCAACCAGCTAGCCAAGTGCTTTGCTAGTTAGTTGATGACCGAGTGACCTACGCAACTCATACTTAATCAGCCGGAATGCGTTTTTTGACTAATTTTTAATTGAAGGGTATTGAGCAGCAATTCGTAAATATATAACATAAAATTTAAATCCATAGTTGTGCAAAATTATGTATGCCTTAACAAAATAAACCAAAATACAAGGCTTCTTGGCAAGGAACTTGAATTAATTAAAAACCACAAGCTTTGAAGAAATTGTAAAGTTGTCTCATGTCAAACCACAAGAAAAAAACCACACAGAACATACAAGTCTACAAAAGCTGTCGGGAAGCGGGATAAGTACATATATGTGGTACATAAGGGCTCAAGAACAACCTACACCAAATAAAAAGGCCTGGCGCAACAGTCAAGGTAAAAGATACTTGGAGATAAGTTGCCATCTCTTCCTGGCAAGAATTACAAAAAGGGTTAATAAACAAGAAACAGGCGCAACAGGACTACACACAAAGAAACCCACACAGAGCTGTTGTGTTTATTTATGACAGAAGATGCTTCATCATAATCAGCGCCTGACACTTGTGGAGAGCAGCTGGGAGTCTGAAGAGCAAATCATGGGTCGAGATTGCTGCATTACAGCACGTGCAACTCAGCGTATGGCCTGAAGTGCCTTAATTGAAGTGATGCTCAGGCGACAAACCTTGCTACAGCGCATTCATACGATGGGCCCTAAAAGACTCTCATGCAGAGTTAACATAGCTCCGAATTAATTAAGACCGTAACTTTGCTTGAAAGGAACAGCAACAGCCAAAAGGCCCTACAATGACAACACTGCCTCTCACAAAAAAGATTAGGCAAGCTTAATAAAATAATTTACTAACCGCTCTTAATCGAATAATTACTTCTATTATAAGACACTTTAGGTATTTTTGGTTGCTAAAATACGTCTAATGCCGGTTTTTATAAATATTTAATTACTCGCGATATCAAATGTTCTTTAATGTTTTACGTTTCCACAACGGCAAATACAGACGGGTCCTGATAATTTGTCCCCCGCTAGATCGAAAATCGCAGTACTTCCCTTTGGTAAAAATTTGTTAATTCGTAAAAATTCCATACATTTTGGTCCTCTCGTTAATTGGTTGTTTTTTTTTTTGCCACGCAAAGAATATTCAACCTCTTATAAGTTAAACTTTCGTTTCATAACATCTTTTTCGTAATTAAATGGAATATTTTTTACAGTTTAATCACCGTTAGGTTATGTAGACACTTATGCCGTTTTTATTTTTACTGGATTGCGGGTTCCAAAATTAATATCTGCTTTTGTAATCTACTTTAAAAGTATTTCTGAGGGTCTAATTTTCATGTAAAGTTTCTAAATTCGTATAACGTGTATCTCCCTGACTTTGAAAACTAAACCGATTTTCATGTTTAAAACCATTTTGAACAAAGTTTGACGGCTTTCTTGATTCCCCATTTAAATTTTACTTTTTTGGTTTTATTTTGACTCTCCAAAAAAAAAATTTTAAATTTAGAATCTTCGCATTTTAATTTAATATATTTTAATTTTCCTTAATATGTAAGACGTTCAAATGATTCCAATAAAGTTACATATCTAAACATCATTTGAATTTTCCATTTTTAAGCCCCGCTCGAAAAAATCTCGATTGCGATCCCCTTGCGATTTTGAATTATCGGGACTCGATGGCAATTCTCTTTTTGTGGGATGTTTCATATGTTTTCCTAAGATGTTAATGCTGCGTCACATTAGTAAGTATAAATACTGTTCCGCTCCCTTTATGAGTAGAGTCAAGTGTTTCTTCATGCTCATTTAGTATCGTTTTGCTCACAAATTGGTAAATTTAAACCAACTCGGCTGTGCTTGTTATTTTTTCAACAGCAGCAACTTACTTGATGGTGTTTGAAAACAATTTGTATGCTGATAAAAAAATTGAATTTTAGTTGCCAAAAGTCATCTTGAATACACAAAAACATACACAGAAGCAATCAATTCAGCTAGAAGTGGTGGCAGAGGCAACAAAACATCAATAACGATGTTGGAATATAAAGAGCACAAATAAATCACGTCGTTGCGTGAAAAAGGATGGCAGCACAGTCATAAAGACAAGTATCAAGGGTAAGAAAGGGGGAAAGGAGGCAGTAGCGATGGATGTCCTCTTGTGCCTTGATTTGTAAAGCAAAATGTTCACGCCTTTATGGCTGAATAAATTTTTATTCATATAAAGTCAAACGCGTTCGCTTAAAGCCTTCAGTAATTTGAGCAAAAATGTTTGTGTGCAAATTTAGGACACCACCCCCGACGAACCGAAAGTAACAGTGCACGTACATGAGCCAAAAGAAGACTGCGCAAATAAGAAAAATTATCAGCCAAATCACTGAACATTAACAAAAGTTGTCAAAACAAAAAGATACAGAGGTGAAGTACGAGATATGTAAATTGCATAAAGCAGTCTTGATAAAACGGGAGGCAAAATAAAATACTTCCTTACTAACATATTTGCTAAAAGAGCTAACCAGGACTAATATGTGTAACATTGGGAAAGAGACATATAACATGTGGCACTGCTAACAGGAACTAATTTCTGGCGCTCTCAGATATAGTATTTAAAAGGGCTTAAGCTTAGGGACAAAAATGTCTACTTGCGTGTCGTTAATCAACCCTGTTTTTGGTTCGCTTGGTTGCCCTGTCGAAATAAAACTTTCCGGTTGACAAGCGATTAAAAGAAGCAACCTCAGAAGAGGGTAAAAATAAGAATCTTCGTCGACATTAGGAAAAAACTGAGGATTTGTTTAAGGCAAAAGCAATTGAGACTGGGATGGCAGACAGTCAAATAAAAAGCACAAAAACATGTCTTTTGACAGCTGCCGAAACTTTTGCTTGACATATATCAATGTCGAAGAACAAATGAGCGACAGCACTAGATACAAAAACATCAAGTTCGCATGGGCAACACGGAACTATAACACGCCGCTCATTGGTTAAGTTACCTACAAACACTGACACACATAAAGCAGAGCCATGCTTCATAATATACAGAAAACTTAAAGATGGTTTTTTCGGTTTTTATTTTACATTGTGGGTCTATTCTCGTCTCTTGGGTGAATGCCTTTTTACTTTATGTAGCTACAATTGCTCAAATGCTTTGATCACCGTCCAAAATTCGATATGTTTATTAACTGGCATCATTTAACTATTTATTTAAGATAAATCTATAAGCAACCTGTAAAATAAACTTTTTACTGTTTGCGAACATAGAAGATTTATTTCAGAGTTAGTTTTATAAAACAAAAAAAGTATATATAGTTATATTTAAGATTGCAGCTAAAAGCACTATATCCAGATAGATAAACTATAAAGTAAATACCACAGTTCAGTGCATTTTAAAATTTTTAAGTGAAAGTACATTCCTAAAGGTTGTTGGTTCTACAAAATACTAGTCGGTGATTCTGGTCCGCCCTGGTCTCGACTGGTCAAATGTCAAATGACAAGAGTAATGCCAATTGGGGCTAAATGGGCAAAAAGAGATATCCAGCAACAGTCAATGGCAGGCCAAAGATAGTTTTGCCATAATTAATTGAAGTAAGCGTAAGTTTTATGTGTGTATAAAGAAAGGTGCACCGCAAATTTTCCTAAAATTCTTAATTCCCAAAATTACTTCTGTATTTTAGGTTACAATTAGAAATTTAGTCTGGTAGTCACTATAAGCTTTTACTATTAAAATATTACATTTTATAGAAGATTAGCATACGTGAAAGAGATCGGGTCGATTGACCTTGTAGCAGAATTGCCAGGCAACTATGCTTTACATGTGTTTACATGTAGCTTTTAAGTTTCTTAAAACTGCGGTAGAGTTATTAGACTATACTGATTTGGTAATAAAGAAACACCCAGCAAAACCTGCAGATAATTTTATCAAATTATAATAATAGGAAACAAAAAAGTTGGTTTGTTCGTTACGGATCTGTTCCTTGACATTTTATTTGAAATGTGCCTGTGTTTTAGGTTTCAAAAATGTACGCCATTATTAAAGTGGTAAGCAGATGTTGTTAATCTCAATAAAACCACAATTCACATAAATTAATATAGATGAATACGGTACTTAGAAATTGTTTGAACTGACACAATGGTTTACTCCTCTTAACATCACGTATCTTCTAATAATCTCCTCTGTACTTGATGCCTTATTCTTTGTTATATGTGTGTCAAAATCATGCCGGCGTGAAATTACAATGTCAAAACACATAACACAAAATTCCAGAAGAGCGGGATATATTTAAAAATAATAAAAGAGCTATGGATTCATAGACATTCTGACCGTTATGCATGAAACAACGGAAGCTTGGTGTGGCTGATGTTTACAAGAAATTGCAATGCCTAATTCGCCTTGGCATATTCGAGGTGTAGCCATACTTGTCCGTGGTGCAATTTGTCGACTCTTACGACAAAGAGCGATTTATTTTACAGAACATAAACAGGTATGTAAGCCAGCAATACCAGTGAGGCTTTGAGATCTTCCTTTAAACACAGAAAAATAAAGTTGTGTACTTACACATAACCAAGACAGGGGTTTAACTATTATTGTTAATATATACTAATACACGACATTGACCAACTTCAGTATACCTTAATTAAATCGTGTGCTTATCGCTGGCCCAAGATTTCTGGCACATATACAAAACAATATCTTATCAGGAGTGCTGAGTGCAAACTTTGTTATGTCATCGCGTAGTTGGCTTCGCTTACTTTGTGTGTGGATATTATTTTGTTTGCTTCTTTCGTTTTCGTTATGTTGCTTCCCATTGTTTATTTTGCCATGCCGTCACCGCAATTTTTTTATAGATGGTCAACAAACTTAACTAATATCAATTAATTAAAAGCGAAAGTACGCCGCAATGATGCGTCCTCAACGTGGTACGCATTAAGATTAAGAAGGAAGAGAGTCAAAAGATGATAGCATTAAATATTAAATTCCAATGACTGGAGATGCGTACAGCATTAAACATTTATGAGTGCTGCCCAGCTTAGCTTAGCTCATTTGAAATGCAACAGAAAATTGATGTCGCAGCGTGTCGCAGTGCATTAGGTAATGGCCAACGTTGTAAGAACCGTTTTCTTCACTTAATGGGGCAGAATGCCAAGTAATATACTCATTCCGAACCCTCAACACGCGCGCACCCACTTGCAAGATATTCATGTGTGTTCAGAGTCACGTCACTGCTCCTTTTTATGATGTTGCAACCAAAAATGATGAGGCATATATAAAAGTAAGCCATTTTAGCTGACTGCTTATAATCGTTTGTAGCTATCTCTTTTACTTTTCATTTTACAGCACCGTATACGTGTCAACCATCATATTTGCCAAATAATTTTTATAAGTAGACATCTAACGAAATTTTTTTGGTACCCAGTCAACCATGAAAGTTTAGTTAATGGCATCAACAAGCCAGCTTTTGCTTTCGCTCATTCTATGCCTTTTTAACAACGTAAAATATTTTTGAGTACTTAAGGACAAGTGGCATTAATTTTTCACAATAGAATTGCTTTGAACCAAAAATAGCGTTGCAACTGAGGAACAACAACTTTACTTTAGTAAAATCCTACATGTGTGAATATAAAAATATGTGTGTTGGCTGCGCTTTTAAAATACCGCTAGGGTAAACTCAACAAAAAATCCTTATTTGCCATCTTTAGACTGTACATTTCCCATATGTAAACTGAAATCGGTTTAAAGGCAATTATTGATCTAAAATAATAAGAAATGTTTTATATTGAAGCTTGTTTTGGAGCTTTATGCACTTAAAAAACAATCTTTTAAAATGGCGTTTACTTTATCTTGACGCCCGTTCAAAAATATTAGTTTGATTGCTTACTTATAGAAATAACTTGAAAATAAGTCATTTTATAAAAACAATGCTGTCCTCCGCCAGTCACTTGTTCTTTATTGGAGGATAAATTAAATTGATAGCCGCAGACAATAAATATAGAAAAAAAATCAGAAGTTAGTTAGGAGCAGGAGCACGCCCGAACAACACCTGTTGCAATATCAAAAAATAACAATGCAGGAAAAAAATGGCGGTTGTTAAAACAGGAACCATGTTGGGAACGATTGTGATAGCGTAAAGCAATGAACGCAACAAAACACAAACGAGTTAGTTGCTGTCATCATCACAACATTTCGGGAAAGTATTTGACTGGGCTGTAAAGTGCCTCACTCTACTTAAGCTTTTCTATAAGCTTGCTGCGTCTGTAGCAGTGCCATCACTCTATAAAGTGTCCTTGTTTTCCTGTTATGTTGTGTTACGTTACGTGAATTGTGCGCATTTTATTATACCACAGTTTACACAGAAAATCTTTCTTCATTTTTATCACAGTTAACTATTTATCAAACATTGGCTACACCGGTCCTTAATAGATAGTGTTACTGTCAAGTTGCTCAATAATTTCTTGCGTTGTATATGTTTTCAAACCGCAAATATCAAACTGTAGCTAAAAATCATCGAAGCCTTTATAAGGTGGTCTTTCTATTTTCGTTTCGCTGCAATTCTGTCCATCTTCTTTCCTTCCATTCCATTGATGTTGATATGAATTAAAAATAGACAACTACTATAAATTGAATGCTTCTGATAATGAAACAAACGGCTCGGAAAATTATAAATTGAGTTCAATGTTGTCACCAGGTGTATATGCGGGGCTCTAGCTACACTACTGCGTACATATATGTCCTATATATCTTGTATGCTCCCTTTGTTGTTTTATATACATTTTGGTAAAACCATTATACCCCTTTTACCCATTTTCAATGGACTCAGGGTATAAGATATGTCATCAAAAAATTTTAAATCTATTGCGTGTTGCGGTTTTTTGATCAAATAAAAATGCAACGCTTTCAAAACAAACACAAACATACACAAAGTTTGAATGACGTGTGTATAATTAGCTAAACACAAATTGAAGTGACACGTTTTCCTTAGTTTGACCAACAAATAAGATGAATGGAGCCGAGCTTCAAGACACACATATCCAGAAACTCTCAACTTAAACACGAAATGGACAATGTATGAAAACCGAACAACAAGTGAGAAAAATCAACATAAACTACCGTAGGAACATGGCTTACAATACATGCCCACTGTCACTTAGCCCACCAACTGATTTCAATGTTCACGAACACTTTTCATTCACATCACTTTGAAACTTAGGTCGTAAAATATAAAAACATGAAATTATTACTGAAAACTATTAGTTAGCTTAACTTAAATATTAAGCAGCTGCTGACTTATCCGTTATTAAAAAAGTAAGCCAAACACAAATTTGAATAGAAAATATTTAATCTCTAACAACTCTAACAGCAACTGAGGCTTTAAAAATAACAATAAAATCGGCGACTAGTTTAAAACCATAAAGTAAAAAATGTGCACGGGACTTTCACAAAGGCCAAATAAGATATTAATAGTATCTCTATTTGCATTTGCTATTATCCTGAAATTGGCCATCATTATCCTGGAATTTGTAATGTGAGCTTACCCAAACCAACATGAATACCAAGTAGGAATCAAGCGAAATTTACCTGCAAAGAAAAAAATGCGTTAACTAATTAGCCACCGTTTTTTATTTGATTTGTTTTCTATATTTTCATTAAGTGGTTAATATGTTAATTTATGCAAAATAAATGAAATACCATTCTAAGTAAACTTTTTGATTCAAAAACGTCTGGAATATCTATCTGTTGTGTCAAGTAGCGAAGGTACTTGACCTTCCTAGGCTTATTTCGGCAAACTCTTTTTATAAAGAGTTGCGCCATTTACCCTCTTTATTGCTCTCCTCATTGCGCTTTTATTGGGGTCTTTCATCTTTGTCGCTTCACGTTTGTTGATTTTTGTCGCCATCTTGTCGTTGTTTTTTCATATCGGTATTATTATGGTTTATCTTGCAGAAACTTTTAAAATCATTTTCTACTGTTGCGAACAGCAGTTTATATAATTTGACAACTCATTTTTAAAAAGCACACCATATGATGAAGGTCGCATAGTGTAACAAACAACAAAAAGGTTCCTAAAGGGGTTCGTGCGCAACCAATTCCGAGTTCATATAGATGACCTAATTCAGCTATAAAACTCTTATAAGGCTGACAGCGAAATATCGCTTGAAGCTTAAAAACAAAGTTGGGTGGTTCAAGGCTAACATGTCATCGTTGCATTATTTCAAATTTTTTTAAATGGACTGGCGATGAGTAGCATTAATTTAAAAAGCGAACTTTTAAACTTGAAAAGAATTATAGGAAATATCAAGAGTGACAAAACAGTTTTTATATACCTATATAAAAATGCTTGTAACAAGGAGAAGAAACCATCTTCAACCCCATTGGGGACAACAAGATGAGATTATTTGTCTTTCTATCTCGGAAAATACAAAACTTTTCGATTATTTAATATATAAAACAATTTTATAATTATTTTTCGATATCTTGAGCTGTTTTATTATTATCTATAAATATCTATACAAAGTTATGGCTTTTGAGGATACCCATAAGTAAGAGCAACCAAATTTGATTCAATATGTTCAACTAAAATTTCCAAAATTGAGTATAATTGAAATTTGACGGAATGTTAATAAGTAAAACAAAAACAGAACATTTTATAAGACTTAAGCAACTTTCATGAAAGGGAATAATAATGTGTTTGGCATTGCTGTGTTAATTTAATCGCTGTGCCCCAGTATGAACAAATATTTGAATAGTAGTTTAGCTAAAAGAGACATACATGTGAAAATTACAACTTTTTTGGTAGTAAATGTGATTAATGGCAAATGTTTACTATATATTTGTATTAATCATCTTGAACTAAAACATAATTGTATATATATAGGGCTGAAAGCTGGCTTCACAGTGTAGGTACAACCTTTAACTGTACTTATAAGACGGTTGAGCAGCATCATTAATTACAAACATCAATAGACGTATGGATAGCGTTCTAGCCGTCACTTATACAGTGTAAAAATAAGTTGTCATCATTAGTAACAACTACAATTTTATATAACACAATAGTTGTTATTTCTGAAATACTGTTCTGTCTAAAGAATCATAGGAAAAAATTACACTAGAAGCGAAAAAGAAGTGAATAAAACCGAATACTTGTCAGTTAGTTTAAAAACAAACACAAAGCAAGACGAACATGCCAAATGATTTCATGTTTGTGTATGAATAGGATTGCTACACGGCCAAACGCACAAATCTAAAACGCAATCTGTATTAAAGCAGCTTAGTCATTTATCATTATCATATAAACATCAATTGGCTTTTAAAGTGTAGAGAAAGCAGCGCGCAACACCAGCGAACGTCAGCCCAGAGTAGATTGTTGTTGGTTGCCAATTGACTCGGCATTGAGTCAAAAATCAAAAGTTTAAATGAGATTTTTCTTAAAAATGTTCAATGATAGGTACAGGTACAAGCCAATTTATTCAATGTGTCAGTAACGAATACATAACTAAAAACTATATTGGGATGTTTAATTTTACATAACTCCAACAAACATTGGAGTCGTGTTGTTCTTTATGAACCTATCTGAAAATGAGTACAATGGAACCAATGTTATTTTTTACAAGCCCTCCGAAGATTGACGCATTTATCATTAATGCGTGTATGTGGGTTGCTTATGTGTACAATTTTAATGCTTTCTTATAAGTTATTTTTCTCCTTTGAAAAAGCCTATACGAAGCAGACTTGTTATCTCACACTTTAGCAAAAACAAACATTATATCTGAGAATTTTGTTTTGTTGTGGGCTGTTTGGCTTATTATTCACAAGATATCGCGACTATGCCTTGTCGTATCATCCATACCATTCAAGGACGGTCGCTTACAACCATTAATCACTTGAAGGCCTCATCTTCATCTTTGACTTAATATAGCTCAAAATTCATGGTTTAAATATTAGTACGTATATCTTATTATGAATTTAAATTTCGTTTATTTTAACCTGCTCAGAACGTGAAAAGAGTATATAAGGTTTCTACAACCTGTCTTTCTTCTATTTTTAAATCGGCCTGTCAATACTTCTTGACTGACTGCAACGTTCTTACTTGATTTCGCACTGATCCATTAATATCGATTTTATTATTATTTTTTTTAAACACAAGCTATAAAATAAAGGTAAAATAATTCTCCGTTACAAAAAATACAGTCGGTAATGCGTCGCTTAAATTGCTTTGGTTGGGAAATTTAAATTACACAAAAAATATAAACGAAACTTTGGAGTACTACTGCTCTGTGAGAACTTTCAATTTCATTAGTGAAATTTAGGACTAAAAGCGTCGAGTCGATTGATGCACTTAGCACAAGATCTTGCACGAATAAAAGGTTCAGGGACCGAGGACAGAAAACTGGACAGACACTGTGGCGTGTGTAAATTGATTTAAGGGCACGCCCAGCTAACAGTGTGAAATAACTTAAAAGTCGTTATGATGGGGAGCCAAGCCCGAAATATGTGAGGAACCAACATCGAGGGGTGCCACTGTTTCTGCTTTCAAAATACGTTCTCAGGCTAGCCAGCACACATTCTTGTGCTTGAAGTTTGAAGTGTTATATGAATTTGAAATGCTGTTTGAATGGCTTATTAACATATGGTGAACCCCTTGTAGCTCAACAACACACAATCGCTTTGTTTCACTTCCATAGTTTTTATTCTATCCCCTGAAAAAGTAATTAAAATTAAATGTATGAGGTTCGCAGTTAAGTCACAAAGAATATACATATATAAGCAGTTATTCACTTTAAAATAAAATCACGAAACATGGCTGGGTCATGGAAAAATTGAGACTGAATCACAGCATATCTGAATCAGCTCAAAGAGTCATCGTCATTAATACTTGCTTATCACAGCTGCTTTCATATCAGGCCTCACAGGAAGTATAATTATAATGATCCTGCGCTCTGCCTTAATATTTTTACTTTGATAACACTTATTGGGACACTCTTATTTTATTTATGTAACGAGGAATAGGGTCGTAGCAAACATACACAGCCATTAAAAATATTAATAAGTTTTGGTGTCCGTAAGGGGAAAACAATATCGTGTTGCCAGCATTTTCTGCCCCTGGCAGCCACCATATGGAAACAGCCTTTATAAGCGGTTGTTTTCATAGAGCAGTAGTGTTTTCTTAAAATCAATGTATAAAGGAATAAAAATAGAAATTATAAATTATATTTACAACATGAATAGACAACTCACATTTGTATGTCGTGTAAACATTTATTGAAGAAATGAAAAATGCGACATTACAATTGTGCAAAGAAAAGCGTCGCAAGTTAATACTTTACTGGCGGTAGTTCTTCAACGGTTGTTGCTGGTAGTTAAATCACTAGCACCTGAACCCTTAGCTGGCAAATCTTTAATATTAAGCTGATGTGTCAAACCACATCACACAAATAAAATACCGCTCCACACTCCAATTCCACTGACACACTTTTTCCGTTCGCTTTTTTCTTTTTCTACTTTTGCACCCTCGCGAATAAGGACTGTCAGAAGAGCACGGGTGCTTCCAACGAGACGTCTTAGCATAAAAACAACCCTGAATATTGTCCTCCTCGGCCGCCCGCAAAACCAGGTTGCAAGCCATGTTATAAGTTTAGCAATTTGTAGCGTACCTATATAATTGTGTACTATATATATATATATATTTATATATATATATTTATATATATATAATGTATGATTATCATTTTGGATTATTTCATGAAGCAAATTAAACAAAATGGCAAGTGTGCAAAATTTAAAATTCAAAATTCTACTCTTTTTTTAAATTGTAGTGTGAGTTGGGGATCGAAGAGAAAGCAATTGTCTGTTTTTGAGGGTTGTTAGGTTTTTTATTTTTTGTTTTTTGGACAAACATTTGTACAAGACGCTTGCACAAGTGTTGTTTGCGCTCAGAAATGAAAAACAATTTGTATTTATTTACAATTTACATAAAAAAAACAATAAGTGTGCAATTGGCTGTGCCATAATAAGATTGTCTATTTGTGTTTTGTTTTTCTGTCTGTTTTTCGCCTTAGCAAGCCGCATATGTATATGTGTACGTTTGCCTGTGAAATTGGCACGTGGCGTCTGCAAATGACCAAAATAAGTTGCAAAGTTCGAATATGCGGTAATTAAAAAGGTTTATTTATTGCCACAATACCGTAAAAAAATTGAAAGGAAACTCGATGCTTACATCGTTAAACCGCAATAGAAATAAAAAATAAAGTCTATTTTCCTTTTTTTATCATCAGAAAAAAATCAATACGTGTGAATGTACAATGTAAGGAACTTTGTCGTTTTACTGATCAAATCGATAGCGCAAATAAATGTTCTTAAATGGATAATTAAGGAAGCTTAAGCATTTGGATGGATATAGGTATATCATAAACGTCTAAAACATATTGGGGTTATAGGCTACACCAGTAAAATTGATCAAGAAATTTGACAGCAACTTAATAGCAAACGAGTGCACAACAATGCGGCCTTGTTCCTAGATTAGGAAAACCAATTTCGGTTTAACAAACACACAACCACACCAATGTACAACGTACAGTATTAATTCCTTAGGTACAAGCATTGATCAGGAAAAAAAAACAGAGCTGTAATTAATACGCACTCATTACCAGGATACCGACAGCTGTCCTAATCTTTGTATAGTAAAAGAACGTGAGTACAAGAAAGAACCATTGACCACGACTGCTAGCTGATGAAAGAACTGTTTCCTCAGACAAGATACCCCAGATAAGCACACACCTCTAGCATCTGTTTTTATCTAACTGCAAGTGCGGTCTAGGTGCTGCCACCTTGAATAGTGACTCTAATAAATACAAATTTATCACATAGCAACCGAAGCATACATAAATGTAGAACCAATTAGGAATGCAAATATTTAAAACTTACAACACACAATCTAAACAAATGCTCCAGCAACTCACACCGACCTATATCCCTAAGATGTCTGTAGACGAATCTGATATGTTCGCGGGTTGTAAGCGATGCGCACTTGCTACTGAATGGCTTACTTTTTAACATGAGCTATTGCTTTTAACACAATTAAACCCAATAGTTAAACAAGTTATGAAAAATTATTTAACATTTTTATGCAATGAAGACTCTTAACATATGTTTACTCAACTAAACAATAAAAGCAACAATCGACATCGTAAGGTATTAAACGCACTTATATGCAGAGTTTTACATATATGTATATGTACAAAGACCATTCACAACAACTACCAGAGCAGATACCAATATAAATGACATCCTACATACGCACACTAACACTTTTATATAGTGTTCATGTGAGTGCACATGTTTGATGATTAATTGCAGCCAAAATGATAAATGATTGGGGGTAATAGGAGTACCAACGGCAAGCGCCACTCAAAGTAGTACACCGAAGTCACCGAATGGAAGCTACTAGCATGCGACTTTAGACTGGCGCAAGATCTGGTTTGCTTCAAAGAGGTTTTCGCAGTGGCAGTTCGAGGGTAGTATCCCAGTGGAGAATTGAATACTGAGTTCAGCTGCCTTGCCAGCATCTAAAGCACACAGTCGCACGACCCTCACGTTTTGGGCCACGTTGAGAATATTTTTAGCAATTGCACGTATTAGAGATTGCTTTTTCTTTGTTGTTGTTGGCTTATTTTGCCTGTGATATTTCTCTTCAAAAAATTTGACTTTTATTCGCTTGGAATCCAAGGACTGTTAGACAGCCAAAAGGAATTTGTTGGCGACGTGTTAGTCAATGATGTGGGTATTGTAGTGGTTCCTGCGCTTGGCTTATTATCTTTACGCGTATATGTGTATCTCACAAAATATGTGGGCATCTGTCTTCATAAATTTACCAATACCAATGCCCCAAACATTTTTTTTTTTGGTTTTTTTATATATATTTTTTTTTGTTTGAATTGGTACGTGCTATATTGAGTTTGTAACGTTTTTGACGTATTTAACGTTAACTGCTGATTGCATATTGTGTGTAAGGGTCGTTGGTGATAGGTAGTCATCACCACTGTCAAACTGATTTCGCCACTTGTCTACGCCAAAAGCGAAAATAGCACAATACAGAATAAAATTATGAATTGAATTATTTTTCATTTTTGTATTCTATAAAATGGCACAAACAAATTTAATGAAATGCAAACGAAGTGGAAGTACAAAAAATAAGGTTACTATTGTTGCATATGTATGTTCATAAAACAGAAAATGTATGTATCAAACTGAAAATGAATATTTACTCCCGTATTTTTCTTATATTAATAAAAAAATTTTGTAGCATCATTAGGGCATGGAACCAACGATATCTATCTAAGCTGCATTCATGAATGTGGGCTATGCTGTTATGCACACACACAATCTCTTGATTCATTTTTCAACTGAATATTTAAAATATATTTTGCCAAATTTCAATGGACAATTTTTAAATAGTCTGAATTTCAATGAACATATATTTATTCAAATAAACAACAGCTACAATAATTTAATAAAATGTTTAAACAATGTTGCGATTATGCCATACAAAAAGTAAGCAAACTGAGCAAAAATATCTCAGATATATATTCCCTAGGTGGGGTGGTCGGTGGTTGAGCACTACCTACCTTATCTCTTTACATGCCAGTGAATTAAGACTTAAAATTGACATTACCCAAAAATAGTCAAGCAATCATAAAATGCGTCACATGTTGATAAGGGAGCCGACATACATTTTTTCATAAATGTAAACAAAAATAATAAAATAAACCAAACCGCCAAATCAGCGGGTATCCCTGATAAGTCAAGTTTTTGCTGATCGGCTTTTATCGCATCACACAAAAACAAAAGAGATAAATAGCATCGACACGATTATTCAAATATACATACATATATATATTCGCGTCATTCAATATTTAACAAGTGCTTTTTGCAAAATTATTCGCATATACATTTATACTATGTCTTTAATGTGCTCCTATATACTATGTGTATATATTTATTCAGATGATAACCGACAGTGCCACCACTGTTTATTTATGACAGCTTCTATTTTTTTTTGGCATATAGAAATTTAATTATATCAAACTTATTTATATAAATAAAATATATATATTGCCTTTTTTGTTTAGAATAATAATTTTACGTTGAAATTTATCTTGTAGCATTGGAAGTAAATAGCATCGACATTGGTTATCAATGTAACAGTGTAACAGTAACTTATGACTAAGCTGTGGAATTCTCTCTTACAATTTTTTGCATCAAGTACACCCACAAGTTAAAACAATTGCTCAACATATAAGTCCCAACATAAAGTTTTTTAAGGCCCAAGATTAAATAACGCCACTAAAGGGTTTTTAAGTATTTAAATGAATTCCTAACCAAATTAAGCTTCGACGTCAATTAAAGAAAAAAGACGAAAGACACGTTCATTTTCTGAAATATATTTAACACCAACTATATAGCAACTGTGGAGGACTAAATTTAATTTCATTCTTTTGAAACCTATCACTCACCTGTTGCCATTGATCCTCAATCGATGGCTGTGATGAGTAATATCCAGTTGTGCATATTCTCTCCAATTCGTTGAAAATATTTCCGCTCGGTAGTATATCCATCTCGAGATCGTCGTCCTCTGTAGAAAAAAACTCTAAGGTCTCCGTGATGAAGCCGTTCCGTCCTTTCCTAGTGGATATTTAAAACGATAATGGATTCAAAATCGCGTTGGCCTTTTTGGATTTAGTGTCTTCAAATATAACTGATGTCAAGTTGATATACAATTTTTAATTTTAATTTTTTTAATTTTGATTTAAGTATTTGATTTAATTAAAATTATTGAAGTATGCCAATTACTTGAGCTACACTGGACAGCATCATAACACTTACACATATATAAAGATATAGATACGGAAGCAGCTGTTAAATACACAGTTTTTTACATTATGTTTTAGTTTTACGTTTCTAATTTAATTATTATATTAACATATTTATACACGGATGACTTTAGAATTTGTTTGCGTAAATTTCTCTTAATTTGATTGTGTTATTTTTAATTGCGTGTCCCTCAAATGCTGCTGCTTGGAGCTGTAATATAAAAGGCAGTAATAATATTAAGCGATTTATAATATATAAATATATATATGTAAAAGAATTGGGGTAGTTTGATTTTTTTATTTAGTTTTTGTATGTTTTATTCCATATCCAAATACTACAATTTTTAACCATCTTTTACTGTATTCAGTATCAAAATAAAACTTTAGGTCAGTAACCCTAACCCTGCCTGTCATAAGCACACATACTGAGAGACAGCCAGTGGGATAGATAGACAGCCAGTTGTTGGGACTGTTTTGTTACGTCTCATATTATTAGTGCTGTCGGCAACAGTATGGAGCTGGCACCAAGCCCTGGCCTGAAACCCTGATAGCTATCTCCTATGTATTAGGCTGGATTGAGTCAAGTCGTTTCGGTTTTGGTTTCGAGTTCGAGTTCGGCCGCTTCGATATGTTGTATTTTGCTTTTATTTCTAAGCGCTTTGTTTGTCCCTCCCCTGTTAAGCAACAAAATACAACAACATACAGGTCCCGGTTCATTGTGGAGTTTTTTTACTACCTGTTTTTGTTGGGTCTTTTATAACGTATTTTTTTCTCATGTTAACTGAAAAAGAACAAACCCGCAGTTGAAGCGACGAGCAACCGCGCGTTGAATATAGTACAGTTTTCTGTTTTATTTTGTGCCTGGTTTTGTTTTTTTGTGAACTGCAGCACATGACATACAACGTCATATAGGTCTCGGCCTTGTCTTTGAATGTGGTTTTGGTAACTTGCAGCCATATTAATATCTTTCTTTTAATTCGTATTTATTAAATAATTGCTCTCAGCAATTTTTATTTACTAGAGTAGTACCATAAACAGAAAAATTCGCATATTCCCAATGTAACACGTTTTGGTAAAAGTGTGATTCCGTGTAAACCCTATAAACCCACTTATGGTTAGCAGTAATGGCTTTCAACTCTTCATAACTATCAGTTCCCTCAAAAGAAAACGAATCAGGGACAACAATCGTTTGTGGTAAAACTACTTAAAACTTAACGAAAATCTTAATTATCATACGCTGCCCACGCAAGAGCAACAAAGTGTTGCCCACACGAGTTAAACGCACAATGAGTTTTCCAACTCGCGCTAATTTTCACATAGACAACAATACATGCACATATGTACACGTACACATAGCAATGCTTTTCTCGAATACCCTTCAATCAGAAACTTAACATAAAAAAATGCATCTCAAAGAAGGCGGGAACACGCTCACGTCAGCTAGCAGCCTACGTGCGTTTTAATATATTTTTCTCTTCTTTGTTGCTACTTCGACTATCACGCTAAAGCATCGACGGCTTCAACCTTGGACACACTTAAACCAACTTATTATCAATCCAGTTCCTTCTTAAATTCTGTACGCCTTAAATATTTAACTTATTTAAATAAAATGCCATGTAAATACTTAATACGATGAATGTAGTCCTATTCATAACATAATTGCGATATTGTCAAGAAAATGTTTATTAAATTTATTCCTTGATCCCATTAAAACTGAGTAAAAACGCCTTTGAGAAACTGTATGTAATAGGCAGAAAGAGGCATTCCCATTTCCATAAATTATATATAATCTAGGTCTCCCAATAAAACTTTAAAATTTCAAAAAAAAATTAAAGTTGATTTGGAAAGACAGCGTGATTTGGGATATATTTTATTCGGTCAGCCCCGTCCATAACATTCTTAATTGTTAAACCGGCATTAAAAACAGCAGCGTCAACACGTGAAATTAGTTCCCTTGATTTCTATTGCCCACTTGCTTTTGGATGCTCCTGTTGCCCTGTTCCCCGTTCATTGTTTACGCTGCATAATATTTCCTGCTCAGCCCTTTGGTAGCCTCATGCTCAGTCCTCCCCCTCACAACATTCATATCAACACTTTGTTCATTTCACACGTGAATTGCTTTATAATAAAAACGAATGGAAGAAAATTTTCATTGCTGCCTATTTTTATAGACATTTTCTTGTTGCCGACTGGTTGTTTGTTTGTTTATATTTCGATATGAGTGGAATTTTTCCACAGACAAACCAATCCATAACTGTGGTCGTCACAATATCAAGCATCGATCTCTTTTATAAGGTATTGTATTTCTGTTGTTACGCAAATTGGTAATTAAACAATCAACAGAAATTTTTACTATTTACGCTCCTGCTTTATGCATATTACTTCTGAGCTGAAAGATGCTGATCTACTTTTAGCTTTTTTTGATTATCTCATATCTTAAGAATTGATTTGGACATTTAATATTTGACTTATTCATATGTGAGTATGCATATATGTAACATAAGCTAAACAAATTTTAAGTAATTTCTCCATTACTAGAAATGTCGCCCAGTCGAAATCAATCCTAAAGCTGACCGGCTTAAAGAATGCACAAAAAAAAACAATCTATATATGCACATATGTATATGTATATGGCTTTTGTGTATCTAACAGAGCATCATTTATTTTTAGTTAGCAAATTGTGTATGTTTATAAACAAAATGTTATTTATGTTCACAATTTGAATTTTCGGTACAATCAAATAAATATTAATAAAAACACGTTAATTTGGGTAAGTCAATGGAGTGCCTGCAAGTCATTAATTTGTGGAACATACTTAAGTGTCCACAATGTCGCACATGTGGTGTCTTTATCAATTGGGTTAGCAACAAGGGAGAAATTCTTCATATTTTTTATTGTTCTACTTGTTGCTTGAAATAGTTTTTCAAATCCATTTAAGCAAGTGCAAATTACTGCGGTGCAAAATAAGTGTCAGTATTTCGTATCACAGTATACTTGTAATACTAGGAACTTGTGATTTTATATGTTATTTACTTTTGATTGAATGTAAAAAGAAACCGCCTGCAAGTTGAGCCCAACACAAGGAACGTTCGATTTAATCATAAAACAAATGTGGCACTTGTTTTGCCAGATATACTACATAGGCATTGTACATAAGTACATATATATAAGAATATTTAATACATACAAACACATTTATTTTACTGCGCTTCAACAACCGCACAAAAATTGAAAAAACTGCTGGATGCATGATTCAACCGCATTTTATATTTTCTGCCTGTGCTACGTGATATAAATTAGAGAACTACTGAGTAGTTCATGCATATTACAAAGTTTTTTCTTGAAAAATTGAAATAATAATAATAATAACATCGAGTTAGTTATTGTATGACAAACGATTGAACGCTTTGGGTCTGGGGCTCTTAATATTTTTAGCGTGAGTTTTGCGGTATATGCGCTGAGTCACTATGCGGTGATGTGAGGTTCCGAACACTGGGAACAAAAAGAGATGCAAACACTAATGCTGGCTCGGCTCTTTGACCTGTAAAATTAAATTTTTACACTTTTTCTTGGGACTTAGTTTTGCGTACCTCGTGAAGTTGTTATTGTAGTCAGTCCCTGCTGCTGCAACACTTGTTACTTGGACGCACTTTAGAGCAAAACTTGTTTGCACACAAACACAGTGAATCACACACACACATCAAGAAGACGGAGGCTTTACAACCAATGCCGACAAACAACAACAAACTATTCAATACGTTGCCGCTGAAAACTTAAATGACCAAATATTGATACATTTTGTTAGAATTTATTTTGCAATTATCATTTATCCAATTTCAAAGCGACCTTTATAGTCGGTTTTTATTTCTTTTAGTGATTTTCTTATTAGTAGTGCACTGCAAACCTATTCACCTCTTGTTTGCTTTAACAGGTGTTGTTCCTCTTCTTGCTGTAGTTGCACTTATCACTGTTATTTATAGATCTTTAAATCGCGCCTTTTGTTGGTTTTATCAAACAATGTCAAATATTTTCTTATCAAAACTTTGAACACCATACATAAAAGCAACCTTTACGGTGCAATGCCTTAAGCACCATTATTAATATAAAATACACTGAAATTCCCGATCACCTAGTAAAAGCGCGCAGCTGCAGAAGTGCATTTTGAATTGTATGATTTTGCTGCTGGATGAGGAAAATACAGTGTTGCTTTTGCTGCGACTGCTGTTGTTTATGAAAACTGCGCTTGCGACTCCGACGCACGCTGAACCGCTAACGTAACCGGTAAAAACAAGACTGTTGCTGCTGTTACTCTCAGAGAGATACAAGTGCAAGTTAAGCGGCATTTAACAGTCGAATGTTACTCACAGAGAGACAAACTGTAAGTTAACATAGCGTATTTTGCGCTCAGAGAGTTAAATTGTACTCTGCGCCTCTTTACTGCGGCGTATGTAGCGGCATATGAATTCACCACAGCAGCGAATTCAATGGCGGACGTAATCGTCAGAAATAAATTCCAAATGTGTGAATACAAGCAAAGTGGTGAAAATGATAACAGTGAGTTTATACAAACATTGGCTGCTATAATAAAACCATACGATACATATATGTTACTGCTGAAAAGACGTACCCGCTTAATGTGTACAGATATACCAATTTATAAGTTTATGACTGATTATATATTACCATAAACAACCATTTTGATGTAACCATGTCCAAGCTTTGGCGTAGAGTTTTCCGGATACCACTTGCAAATTAAATAAATGTACATACATATATATTTAATTTATGAATATAGTTATTTTTTAACTTAAAAATTTGCATTTTAGCTTATAAATCAAATCAAATTGATAAGGTATTAAAAATTTCAATGAAATTGTCCAGAGTAGGCCCTAATACTATTAAACACATTTGAAAACAGCAAACTTTATAAGTTCTGTATTTGATAAAGACATAATGGGTACTCCGGGAACTGTGCGCTTGTGCCAGCCACGCACTGTCGTCCATAACCTACCCTCTCCCAAAGTTATGACAAACATAATGTAGAGGCAACTGACAGTTGGCATAATTGCAAATAAACTAGCAACAACGTCAATACATGCATTGAGATTAGGGCAAGCTAAGGTGCGTTGACAATTGGAAATCTTGTTGTTATAGCCTTCTCGTATCCACCGTACATTACCGTCACAGCGGAAGTCACACAAATCCGTAAATGGCACAAATTATGACATACCAATGCGCTCTAGCCCTAGCGTCAACAAAGAGCCATATAAGGCACTAACAAAGGCGTGCACAACTGTCTTTCATTGGAGTTGTGCAGTGGGGCACATGCTACTTATTTTGCGAGGGTGGTCTTTAAAACATACAGTTATTAATATTTCTGAGTTAAATTTGTTAAAGCCAACATTACTAATCATTATGGATGCTGGGCGTTGCTGCAATGTTACTTGACATTATCTTTCGTTAGTATACTAATAACATTAATCCAATAGAAGGGTTGTAAAAATTATTTTAAAAAAAGTGATATGGACTTTTATTAAACGTATCGGGTTAACCATTCTATTTTATTATCATTTATATAATTAATAACACTAAAAAAAGGAATAACACTAAAATCCTAATTTTGCAGGCTCAATTGTTGACTTAGCATAAATATATTAAGTTGATCTTTTATGGACTTTTTTGGGCTTATCTGATGCTGTGGAAAGAAATCGGGTACACGAATTGGCGGAGGTATCAATAGTACTAAAACAATATACTCTTTTTCACTACAATCATGATCTTAGTTGACAAGTTATTTAACTTTGCGGTCATAGTTCGGGCCATTGAGCAAAAAGCGCTGCTTGGGACGAGATTAAGTGTGTGATGACGTGTTTTTAATTTAGTGGTAAAAAAACACTATTGTTACACTATCTAACTTTTATACTAAAATTCTAGCTGTGCGAGTAAAGTGAACAATTTTAATGTATTGTATAAATAAAAACAGTTATGCATACTGAGTAACAGACAAATCGGAGGATACTTATGCATGCCATTGAGCTTACGTAAAAAGGAGGGGTTTCTGCAAAGAACGGGGAGCGTTATAGCCCTACCATTCAATTTATTAAAAATGTACGTGGTAATATTTTTGGACCGAAAAACAAAGCAGAGACCAAAACGAAATTGATGAAAACATATATATCCAAGTAGAAGGTGGATGGTGGAAGGGTGACTAAAGCAAGACAGAAAAGCAATGCAAATAAGACGCATATAAATTGAAAACTACTTGTGGAAACAAGCATGATTATTATGCATCTCACACTAATCATTATGTCTGTGAGTGCAAAAAGTGGACGTGCAAATTAAGGGAGACAGAAAAAGAGAAAAAAAATACAAAGGGAGTAAGAACGTGTGGAAAAGGCTTGCCGAGAACATTTATAAGTATATACGTATGTATTATATTTCTTCCATTCAAAGTTGCTTTATAAATGATTATAGAAACATATGTTTGCTCATTTCTCGAGCGTAAGAAAATTGGTGATATCAAGAATGATAAAGCAACACAGTGTACTCTGCGTTCATAATGTTATATTTAAATACCTTCACCAAAAGTTCTACAACATATTTTTATGCTGAATAATTTTGCATAATTTAAAGGACTTTCGAAATATTTGTCCATCGATATAAATTAAAAATATATGTTTATTTCCAATAAAAATGTTTTTTTTATTACTATAAACCAAAAAAAATGGCGAAAGCAGTATTATAATGTGATAAACGGCTTTTTTTTTTTGTATAAGCCAACACCAACATTGCGTAGCATAAAATAAAATATCGCTAAGTACTAATAGCAAATACCAATACCAAAAGCAACATTTAACTAAACACATGTTTTTTATAAGCATTGTTTTACATTTTCGTATGTGAATGTACGCTTGTGGCATGTGTAATTTAATCACTTGTAACAAGTAAACATAATTTTAACAAATGGTGTTTTTATTCAATTAACTGATGGCACACATGTATTCACATGCGATTTGCCCCAGAATGCTTAACACTATTCATATTTATACAGAATTTAAAACCTAAACTACGTTTATGGCCATTAATTTATAAAAATTTGCAAGCCTCACGCTTAGAGTGCACTTTCGTCGTTATTCATTTAATGATTATTACCATATTGCTTTTTACTAAGGGGTATAGTAATGGGCTGTTAACGAAGTATACTTAACCTATGCATCTACAAATCCGTATTCCTTTTTTAGCTTTTCTGTAAACTTTATAAGTAAATAAATGAAATGGTTGATAAAAAAAGCATCTTAATTAATTATACCTTTGGTATCGGAATGTTATTACAACGAACATTGTATGAGAAGATGGCTTCACCCAATCAATTTTCAAACTTTACGGATCTCATCTTTACACGCAATACTCTAAAACATATATTCATTAAATTTGTTGTTTGAATATGATTTAATTTTAATTCTTACCGAACTTTACAGCTCTTATTTTATCTTTTATTTGCCTAGACTTACAAATTGTTTATCAACTTTTGCGGACAACCGATAATTGCGGCACAAAATTGGCGCAATTGGTAGCAGCTAACACTAATGCATTGCTCTAATAGCTCTAGAAACCCACTGTCACAATTAGTCATAGATAATCCACTTGACAGGTGGCAGGTCCACTATGCACTTGTATTACTCGAGTTACAAAATTTTTGACAATGTATTTGTACAAAAAAACAATTTAAAAGTAATAATAAAACAAAGCAAGCTATGCCAACGTAATATTTAGTTGCTGCAATTATTATAGTATCGAAGATGAACCGTCCCAGCTATTAATATATTGCTAAGCATATGAAATGAGCCCTTTCGTAGCACAACCGGCACTTGAACCTTGATGTTTTCTTTTTTCGCTCTTCTCAATATATTTTTGGCTAATGGCGCAGGCGAAGTACAAAGCAAAGAGAGAACATCAGAGGAGAGCGCGCAGTTTAGCCGGCAAAAATAGTTAGAAAATAAAAAGTACACCAATACAAATACCGTGGAAGGCTTTTAGACATCTCACCGGAGGTTGTAAATTGTACTTGGAAAATTACGTTGCCTAATTTTCAGAGGCCCGCCTCTGAAAACTATTAAATATATGACCACCGAATCTGTACCAATGCACACGCACATATACACACATCCTCGCCTTGTTTATTGCGTCGCCTTTTAATATGCAACACTGACACTCGCTCGTTGTGTGTTTGGTTTGTTTGTTTGTATGTTTATTAGCCGACTAAGTCCAAGACACAGCGCAATGACCCGACCCGACGTATTCAAGCGTTGACTCGTTTCTGTTAAGTACAAATTTTGGTCGATACCTGATGACGACTGAAAAAACGAGACAAGCCAATCGACGAATATCTTCACAGAAGCTTGCCATTGCCGATGACGTTGCCAGGAACTCGTTAATATGTTGGCTCGTGTTGGACATTTACAGTTGCTCTCCTTCGCTCGCAGTTTTGCGGAAGCTTTGCTCACCGCAAAATGTTCGAAATGAGCAGCCAAATTACGAGTTCCTTCTTTAATTGTAAACTGACAGAAGTTCGCACGCGCCTCGTGTCACTTTTGGATTTAGGTGCTTTTCTCTTGTTTGCTCTTTGAAATTATCCTGTATAACAGTCTAGTAATTCACCAGCCTCTCTTTTTTTCTCACGTTCACACGTTATCTGTCTCTCTCACTTTCAAACTCTCTTAAAAGTTAACCATTTTTTTTTATGGTACACACAGTGAGTAGCGGTGACGTCACCTGCTTATTGTCGCTCACGCCGGCAGTGTAAACAAAACATTAAATATATGAATGGGTGAGTGAATTGTGTAGATAAAACAATACCGACGAGTCTGCATGTGTAAATTTATGGTTGATGAATGAAATTTTTGCCAATTTACCATACTTCATCGATCGGAATTATCCATGCGTAAGTTTGCCCGTCATGGTTTTTTTTTCTGATCATCAGAAATTTTATTTCAATGCTTATTTTGTTTACTTGCAAAATAATTGCAAATTTGTAATATAATAGATCAATTTGTAATTTTAACGTTGTAATGTAATATTCTTTTGCATAAGTAAGATTTGAACTATTTTATTGCAATTTGAGAACAAATTTAGGTTACATTATTATTTATTTTATAAATTTAAATAGTAAACCTCATGAACAGCGAAACCCTATTGACAGCGATTGACGGGTAAGTCAAGAAACGTCGGCATCGCATTTAATTTGCATTCTTTGTGTTTTAAGCGCTTAGCCAAACGCATATTAACAATATGAACTTAAGTTTTAAGACAAGAATCCGGTTAAAGAATTTCTATTTTCGAATTTGTCATGTTTTCATCTTACAGAGTCTAAGTCTATAAAAATATATTATAAGAATGAGATAGCCCCCATACTGGCTGGGATGTGCAAATATGCGAAAGCTAAACGTCAGAGCAACCCTTTTTTGGTTGAAAGTTTTTAGCGCTTATCTTAAGTCGCGTTGACAGGCAGCAGTCAAGACAAGGAAATACATAGAAGTACAAGCTAAAGATGAGACCAGAGCTGGTGCCGAGGCTGGACCAACGGCAAAGGACACAGCAGTCGAGCAAACGTCAAGCAATAGAAATTGCTGCGGGTAAAAAATGGAAGAAAAAATTAAAGAACATGCTCGGCTCTTTCCTTGGGACTCTGGTTGACAGTGAGTGATTTGACCGTACCCTCATTTGCGTGCATTCAGCCAGGAGGCGACACAGCAAACCAGCAGGATGAAGCTGCGAAAAATGGATTAATGTGCAAGGATGCGGCTCCACTGGCAGAAAGCCATCTTAGAAAATTACGTCAACTACGCACTGGGCAGGCATGAAAATCTATCAAGTGAGAGTCGGAGACGCAGTAAGCCAAGCTCATTTACGCGCTGCACTCAAGTTACACACAGCACCCAGAAACAAAGCAAAACTTTCCAAAGCTATTTTCTGCGCCCAAATGACAGCGCAATGTAATAATGAAAAACTTTTTCTTTGTCAATTTGATGAGTATAAATTTTTCAACAAAAAAAGGAGTAAAGTACCTTTTTTTTGTGTGAGCTGGAAATATAAAACTACCAAGTGTGGAATCAAATGAACCCATTTAAGGCGGGCCAATGATTAGTTTACCTAAAAAATGTCCATATTGATGCGTTAAGTCGAATATTTTCCACAATATGTATAAATATGCACTGACTTGCGATTATCCTTAATTTTAATTAATTTTTTATAGATAAATTATAAAAACCTTAAGATTATTATATAAATTAATACATTCATTCTCAATTCTTTTTCAACAGTTTTTAAAAATAGCTCAATTGGATATCGCCATTTGATAAATATGCTTTATACATGAATAATTTACCATTAAATAAATGGTCCAAATCGTTTCTAATGAATTGGTACAACTTAAATTTTTAACCCTTCATTCCTTTGGGTGTACAGGGTACATGAAGTAAGACCGATTTTTAATAAACTTATAATTTAAAGAGCTTTTCAACAAATGTATCGTCCTGAATGCTGTTTTGTAGTGGTGGCTTTCTTTTTTTGTGACCCAAGAGGCTGCCCAACACCAATCACATGTTCCACATTTTTACTTTGTGCCTTATTGTGCTTGGTTTTTTGTGGGACATGAAGAAGTAGGCGCAATGGCGGTGAAGTCAACAAGACTTGTGGAATTCATAAGCTATGTGGGCTACGCTGCCACCACCGCTAAAAGCGCTTTGTACGAAAAAATGTGTGCTGCGTCAAAGGCGATCTCGAATCCTTTTACCAACGCTCCCTCTCATGGCCTGCTTGCCATTAACCCGCTAGCAAAAATTGCAAAATCGCTTAAATTATTGTTACAAGTTCCCAAGCTGTGGCCAACAGCAGTAGCAACCACCCGAGAGCAACTGCCAAATTACAACAACATTGTCCAACCGTTTGAGCTTTGCCACGCATTGCTCTGAGTACTGGTTAGCATAACTCCAACAGCCACAGGCGAAATTTTCAGCGTGCTACTGCTCTTTGCATGCATATGATGTGTGTATGTATGCGTAAGGGCATGTAGTATAAGCCCGGTACCATTGGGACATATTTGCAAATATCCTGTTTTATGATTTTCCATGCATGCAAGTAAGATTTAAAAGTGTCTTTGATTGCATGTTTTAAAGATAGGTAATTTTTGGTGGTTTCGAAAGACCAAATAACAGCTAAGTTACATCTTTTTTTCATATTTAACATATGTTAGACTTGCAAACCCCATGTGGATATTTTCATCGCAAACGCATACGCGATATATATATATTTATTGCGAGAGCTATGACATATATTCAGACCTCACGAATATATGTATGTGCCATATCCCTTACTGTTATCAGTGTTGCGTTTATTTTGAAATATTATCTAAATTTTGACTTGAGTAACTTTTAATATACCATCAGCACGGTATAACCAGTGTTTGTACTTCCCCCACTAACTTTTATATATTTTTTATTTAATTTATTAATTAATTAATTAATTTAATTAATTAAATATATATATATATATATATATATATATATATA